>VSDK01022939.1:0-18687 GCA_009767595.1 Symbiodinium kawagutii
TTTCACTTGTTTCACTTTGTTTCACTGCTTCTTATCGACCTTAGCTTTAGTGCTACCAAGGCGATGCAGGCGAGCAAAAAACGTTGCGCAATTTTTGGACAGAAGTATCTCTTGGTTAATCAGCAACAGTAGCGATTAACCGCAATTCTGACAAACAGCATCTCAATTTTCCGCCGAATTGGTCGATGCACACAGTGAGGAGCCGTACAGTAGCTAGTTTGCTAGCTATCGCAGAACCTACGGCAACGCTTCTTGCTTCACGTGAGGGGATATGCAGAGAACTTGTGAGGCGGGGAATTCATTGCATGTACATGATTTTCGCAGTTTTTCTGCCGGCTTCGTATGCTTCTATGCTTCAATGCTTCGAAGTTTTCGTTTCACCTTGTCTCACTTGTTTCACCTGGTTTCACTGCTTCTTATCGACCTTAGCTTAGTGCTACCAAGGCGATGCAGGCGAGCAAAAAAAAAAGCCTGCTGAAGGTTCCAATCAATTAGACACTCTTCACAGGCTTCAGAACAAGTTGTTAAGGGGTCCTCTATCTCTGCACCAGCAAACAATCCCACCGTTGCAAGTGTGTACATCGTGTAAAAGTCGAGTTCCAGAAAATACCGTTGATGCAAGCGAATGCAAAGATGTCAAGCCGGCTCCAGTGAAAAAGCGAATCAGCCCAGCGCCATGGGCGCCATCCACAATGTCGCATTTGTCACTTTTGATGAAGATGATGAAGAGAATGAAGATTGTTCTGAATTTGGTGAAGATTTTCAAAAATGATAAGTTGGACTTATGCAGATGATTCAGATGATGCAGATGATGAAAGTGACAATGGAGACGATGATGATGACGATGGCGATGATGATGATGATGATGATGATGATGATGATGATGAATATGATGATGATGATGATGATGATGAAGATGAAGATGAAGATGAAGATGAAGATGATGCAGATGATGAAGATGGTGAAGATGATGCAGGTGATGAAGATGATGAAGATGATGAAGATGATGAAGATGACGAAGACGATGAAGATGGTGAAGATGATGCAGATGATGAAGATGGTGAAGATGATGCAGGTGATGAAGATGATGAAGATAATGAAGATGATGGAGATCATGAAGATCATGAAGATCATGAAGATCATGAAGGTCATGAAGATGATGAAGATCATGAAGATGATGATGAAGATGTGATGAAGATGATCATGACGATGTGATGAAGATGATGATGAAGATGATGAAGATGATGAAGATGATGAATATGATGCTGATCATGAAGATCATGAAGATCATGAAGATCATGAAGGTCATGAAGATGATGAAGATCATGAAGATGATGATGAAGATGTGATGAAGATGATGATGACGATGTGATGAAGATGATGATGAAGATGATGAAGATGATTCAGATGATGAAGATGATGAAGATGATGGAGGTAATTTTGAAGATGAGTATGGAGGTGAGGGAGAAATTAGAGTCATGATTGCTTTGCCGCCTAGTGCTGCGCCTGCTCGTGGTCATGGAGATGGAGACTGTTGGATGATGGGTGAGGGCCAATTGTTGTTGTTGTTGTTGTTGTTGCTGCTCTTCTTCTTGATGATTAAGTTGCTGTTTGTTCTAGTTTCCAGGTTGTTGCTTAGTCTTGTTTGTAGTTTGCTGTTGTCATTGTCATTTCCATTGCCGTTGCCACCATTGCCTTTGCCATTGTCGTTGTCTTTGTCGTGGACATTGTCGTTGTCCGTGTCGTGGTCGTTGTTGTCATCATTGTTGTTGTCGTTGTCGTTCTCACATAGCTGTTGTTGTCGGTGTCGTTGTCCGTGTCGTTGTCGTTCTCGTTGCGGTTGTCATTGTCGTTGCGGTTGTCGTTGTTGTTGTGGTTGTCGTTGTCGTTGTGGTCGTCGTCGTCGTCGTCGTCGTCGTCGTCGTGGTTGTGGTCGTGGTCGTGGTCATGGTCGTGGTCGTGGTCGTGGTCGTGGTCGTGGTCGTGGTTGTTGTTGTTGTTGTTGTTTTTTTTTGTGGGGGTGTTGTTGTTGTTGTTGTTGTTGTTGTTGTTGTTGTTTTGTTGTTGTTTTGTTGTTGTTGTTGTTGTTGTTGTTGTTGTTGTTGTTGTTGTTGTCGTCTTGTTGTTTTTGTTGTGTTTTGTTGATGATTGTTGGTTGTTTTTGCTGCTTCACTTGCTTTGTGTCGTTTTTTTTTCGTTGGCGCAAGTTCAAGACAGGATTGTTGGAAGGGAGCAGTGGACAGTTTCTTTTCAACATCGTGTGCAGGGGCCACAACTGACAGTCCATTGAGTAACCGAGAATTCTCATCACCAGATGCTTTTCAGTAAACCCTTGCTACAGCAGCTCCACCATGATTTTGGGATGGTTGATTTGACAGATGTAGTTGTTGCTACGCAGCACTCATTGGTTGGGATTTGTGGGGTGATTTCACATGCAAACCGAAACACTCTCACCCCGCACGTGCTTCACGACAAATTTGCCAAAACCCACCTATGACCAAGTACAATTATAATGTATATGATTTTTGACCAGGTTTCCCGAAGGTCAACTTTTTCACCACGATGCCAATGTTGCCGGTTGTTGGTTGCATTTTTGTTTTCGTTTTCGTTGTTTTTTCTGGCTTGTTTAAAATGTGCAACGATGGCTGGCTTGTAGCTAAACATACATTGCGAACCAAAACGTGCGATACCATCACCTGTTATTTGGATTGCATTTTTTTAATGGCCGCACCAAAACTTCCGCTCAGGACCGAACTCCACCATGGGCCAGGGTCAAAATTTGTGCGAAACCTTTCGTTGGTGCAAACATGTGATTCACTATTTCATTTTGAACGGGCAACTTGAGGTGCAAATCGTTCTTTACTGCGTCGCACCTTTTCTGCGATGTTTGTTCATGTTCCATTTTTTCCTTTGGTGTGTTTCGAGAAACACATGACAAACATCTCAAATCAAGCAAACACCCACATCCCACCAGCCACCATAGCTTGTTTCTTTTTTGCTTCGACCTTCGCACAAGAGAACGATATTGGTGGGTGTCCACGTGACATCTCGGGATCAGACTTGGATGCTTTGCCTGAGACTGGTGAGTAGCAAATGACCAATGCCTCCTTGATGGTTACATGTCATGGCAGCACATTCACAAGTGTCCAGCTCCCGACGAACAAAATCATGGGGTTGATACGTTGATGCAGAAACTCATTGGTGGATTTTTTTTTTACTAGTCCTCACTACTTTTTGCTTTTGTTAGTGTTTATTAGTGATCGTTATGTTTAGTCATGCTCACTCGTATCCGTGGAGATTCGTGCTCAATTTCACCTCCTCTTAGTCCCTGGGCCGCCAAGCCATTTGTGCTTTCGGAGGTGGCGGAGGGACAGGGGCTGCAGCTTGGTTCAGCTCGGGATCATGGGCTTGGATATTGGATCATGTGTATTTAAAGTATTGCCATATTGCTTGATAAAAAATGATAATGAACATGGTGGTCTGTCAAGAAGTGGTTGTCGTATTGCTATTAATGGTTAATATTGGATGATCACTGGGGGACTCATAATGAACACCAACTGATATTGATGGTTTCGTAGTGATGAATCATGCTTAGTTCAATCGGGGCAAGATTACAGTTGTCGACAGAATGGTGGCTCAAAAAAGGACCAGATCATCATGTGTTTGAGGGACATCATGCAGTTTTTTTGTTTTTCCCTTTTAATTCAGTTGGCACGGTGGTTGGCAAACATTTATACTGCTGCTGATGAGTAGTGGTCAAACAGTTTAATAAGTTATCACATGTCATTGATAAATCATGTGGTCAGCACTTTAATCATCATTTCATGTAAAATGTTGTTCACAAACGCCGATTTCGTTGGAAATCCATTCGGCAATGGGTTAGTCAGACTTAATCCATGTACGCTCAATGAATACCAGACCATGAGGTGGGAACAGTCAGCCATTGAGAAGGCTATATTACAGTTTTTGTTGATGATGGCAACTGCAGCGACACCACCAAACCACTCTTGAGATCACGACTGATGTTGACTACTGATGCTGATGCTGCGATGTTCCATGATTCGGTACCCAGCTAGATATTGAACCGATGATATCACGATCACTATAATTATCATTGTGTGTACGACTATCATTATAATGATCATTGTCGTCGTCGTCGTCGTCGTCGTCATCATCATCATCATCATCATCATCATCATCGTCTCAATCATCTCCATCATCTCCATCACCTCCATCATCTCCATCATCTCCATCATGTCCATCATCTCCATCATGTCCATCATCTCTATCATCTCCATCATCTTCATCATCTCCATCATCTCTATCATCTCCATCAATGCCATCATCTCCATTGTAGTTTATTATTGTCATTGTCCATCTGTTTTTTCTTGTTCGTAGTTTTTTTGGTTTCTTGTCATTGTCGGTGTCGTTGTCATTGTGATCGTCAGTGTCATTGTCATTGTTAGTATTATTGTCATCATAATTATCTTTATCATTGTTCCCCAGATAGCTGACAAGCTATAAGGGGTTCTTACTTCTCTGTGGTAGGGCCTCGAATCGGCGCTTTTGTTTGCCGCTGCTCTGCCGCTGCTCATGCTTGTCTCCCTTTGTCTTCCCTTTGTCTCCCTTTTGTCTCCCCTTTGTCTCCCCTTTGTCTCCCTTGTGGCTCTGGATCGGCGCTTTGTTTGCCGCTGCTCTGCCGCTGCTCTTGCTTGTCTCCCTTTGTCTCGCCTTTGTCACCCCTTTGTCTCCCTTGTGGCTCTGGATCGCCGCTTTTTGTTGTTGCCGCTGCTCATGCTTGTCTCCCTTGATGTTTGTCTCCCTTGGCCTTTGTCTCCCTTCATGCTTGTCGGTCTCCCCATGTCTCCTTGTCTCCCCTCATGTGGCTCTGGATCGGCGCTTTGCTGCCGCTGCCCTGCCGCTGCTCATGCTTGTCTCCCTGCATGTTCATCTCCGTTGGCCTTTGTCTTCCTTCATGTTTGCCTTTGTTCGTGCTTGTCTCTCTCATGTCCCAGAGGTTTGAACGCGGCGCTGTTTCATTTCATGGTGATTTGCAACGATTTAAAAAATCGCCATTGCGTCTTTGGTAGGCATGCTGTTGAAATTCTTTTTGTGTTTATGCGCCCGCTATCTGGGGTCTACGCTGGTGTAATCATCATCATTATCATCATCATTGTCATTATCATCATCAGTATCATTCTCATTCTCATTATCATTCTCATTATCATTATCATCATGATAATTCTTGTTGTTGTTGTTGTTGTTGTTGTTGTTGCTGCTACTACTCTCATCATCATGATATTGGTTGTCGGTATGACTCATCTTCTTATTGTCAGTGTTATGAATGTTGCTACAATTATTTGATTATCTCTTGGTATTTTCTTTTATTCTTATCATAATTGTAATTAGTACGACTATTGTTGTCATTACTTTTATCGCTATCATTGTCATTGCTGTTCTCAGTACTATCATCATATCATTGTTCTGGTTATAATTCTTATTGTTGATATGATAGTTTTGCAATTTACTGACATTATCATTCTTCATTTTCATTATTATCATTGCTATCATCTTTGTTATAAATTATAACCAATAATCATTTGTAATATGAGTATTATCAATAAATAATGAATTGGATGTCATTGATCTGATTATTGGCAAAGATTGATAGTCAATATTTTATTGGCAAAGATTCGGTGATGTATTCATTTTCAGATCTGCTTCTTTCGCCTGTGACCAGATACTCCTGTCTGAGTATCGGCGGCTTGCCCGCCTTGGCTGCGTGCGCAAACCCAGCAGATCTCCCTGGGGTAGGAGAGGATGGCCACTGACATGGACATCGATCTGATGTCACTATGGAAGGGTAACCCACTTGATACTTTGTAACTTAGGACAAATAAACAGTTGGAATGCACCAAGGAATATACTAGATACATAGGTTTGCGGCACGGCCTATGAACTGTTCTGCATAATGATCTAGCCTCAAATGGCCTTGGTCATTTTGATGCTGGTACCCTAGTCAAACATCGCTAGAAAGTTACCATTTGATGTTTCAACAGAGGCCAGGTGCCGCGAGCTAGTCAAACCAAGGGAAACTGACACATTGGTAGTTGATAGTTGTTGTATCTATCAAGTACTAAACAACCATACGTACTAGTCGATGGTGATATCAATCACAAAATAGTGATCATCACCATCAACTACTCTCAAACACTGTCAGCACTGCAAAGACCACAATAACCGAAGGGATTGCACTGGGACCATGCACTTTCCAGACTGGAATCGCATCGATTTATTTGCAGCACTTCTGGCTTTTTTGGTATACAGGTAGTGCTGTCGCGGCGGGTATCGGTACAGTATGGCTGACTTCGAGTTGAAGGTTTCAAAGACGTTCCTGCATTGCGAGGTGGGGGTGCACTTGTGGTGCAGTTGTAGGGTACCCTCAAACCATCTCAGAGGTTCTGAAGAGGAGGGGCACCACTCATGAGGGGACTCCATTCGAGCTCCATAAGACTTGGGGACCTGAGTCGAAAGCAACTGTTGAAGCATGCTGTTCTCCTTGGTAGTGGGGTATTGGTCTTAGTAAAGCAAGTGTACGGTCAGATGAGAACAGTGTACCGCCCCTAACCCTAAGTGCTCTTTCGTGGTGGTCTTGGAGGGATCGCGGTCATGTGCTTCGTTGAACGCCACATCCATCCTCAGTAGCACATGTGCAGTGTTTGATGAAATAAGAACTACTGGAATACTGTTGAGAGGCGTTGCGAGGCATGTTGCGAAAACCAAACGTAGGCTAGTTGAGACTGCCGAAAGAGTATGACGGGTCTTGGGGATATTCCAAGCCAGCAGGACAAGGAAACAATTAGCATCGCTTGGCTTCTCGAGCCATGACTCTAATGCAACTGAAACAGCTGTGACTATTTTGGTTGTGAAATGTTTCGAGCGTTTTGTGATGAAGTGATGACTGTTTTGTTTGAATGTTCATCCCACAGTGCGAGTTTAATCGCACATTTACATTGGAAGAGTCTCTGCTAGTTGAGCTGGTTGCTGACCAAGCACCTATGGGGATCCGTGTCCTTCCAGCTGTCATGGTTGTGGTTGTTATTGTTGCTGGTACTTGTCTTGATTTCCCCACTCACTTGGGTAACAAGAAGTCAGGCGCTACTCCGGTGTCACCTAATATGTGATTACAAGCATAATGCCTCCCCAACTTCCACAACTCATGGCTTTGATGGTCTGCATGTGGATGCCTATGGAGCCATGGGTGTCCCTGGACGGGTCCCTGGACGGGGGGGATGTCCTTCCCCCTTGGGATGGCCGCAGGTGGACGAGGAGTCCGACGATGAGGGCCCGTCGCCGTCGGCCTCCCGGGCCTCGCGGGCCTCGCGGGCTCGTCGGTGCCGAAGTTCTCCGCCAGGCGACTCCGGCAGCGAAGCCAGGGATGCAACGCGTGCAGCCGTGGATTCTCCAGGGATCGATCCACTGAAGGTGGATTAGTCACTGATTAGTCTCTAATTAGGGATCCAAACTCGAATCATTTCAGAAATGTTTCAACTTTCAAGCAAGCGCTGAATTTGTGGGACTTGAGTGTGGGAGAGTGATGATTGATCATGTTTTGTTGCTACGCCTTCATGATGAGTGGCTGAGTTTTTGGCCTGCTGAAGACTATGGTTGTGAAGCTTCAGCTTGTTATTATCATGGAGTTTTGCACAAGTGCAATATCTCCTATCTTCAATCTTTAGATCATTTACCTAATAGGGATGGTTGTAGTAGTTCTGACAAACTGTGTCTTTCACGAAGGATAATCATTTTAGATGGTGTGGTGTCTCACCATTTAGGGCACGTATGTGTGGTAAACTTGCCATCATGGCCTGTAAAACTGACTTTTCTCCTGACGGAAGCAACATTCCTTTGATATGTGAGGCGGAACCACCTCTCTTTCTCTCTCTCTCTGTATATATATATATATATATATTTATTTATACATACAATGAGTAAGTAGTTGCATGAAGGATCATGTGTCTGCGTATTTGTATGTATACATGTAAAGACATTTATTTTTACAGATTTCCAGATATCGAGGTATTCACACATGTATAAAGATATAGATATACAAATACGTGTATATATGCAATATGCATACATGTATTTACACAACACATGTAAACAAATATGCGCATTACACATAAACTTAGAACAACACATACATATGATCTAGGATTGTTTTGCCAATCCCTTATCTTTTTTTTCGTGTAAATTTGTATCTATATAGACGCATACGTGTATAGCCCACCCTGGCATGCACCTTTTTCCCGTTGCCGTGAGAGGCGATGGTCGTTCACCAAAGGAGTTGAGCTTTTTCCACGATGAACAAGAGGAACAAACGCAGCTTGGTGCAACGCTGCTCTCTTGGCGCGGCTGTTGTTGCTTCATAGCGGTAAATAATCAGTATAAATGATCGGGATAAATCATGGTTTATGGTTTGGATTGATGAGCCAATACAGATTGGCAGCAAATGTTTGCTTTAAGCCAGCATATACAGCAGGTACAAGGATAGTGGTAGGATATACGAACAGTAGGCAGTGGTTATTTTTGTTTCTACAGTGTTTAGGTCCAATACATCAGAGTATTTTCATAGCCACTGGGGATCTGATTCACACCAATGGGCTGCCAGGTGCTAATCACAATCAACCACATAGTGGATACCTGGAGTATAAACGAACCTCAATATTCCTGGATGAGATCATGAGTCATGCAGATACGATTGCCATGCAGGGCAACATTGTCCAGTGCAGTAGACCGCGCCTTTGGGGCGCGGAGGGGACAAGCGCATCATGCTGCAGGAGGTACAATTCTCAGCAATAGATGAATAGAACCCCCCCGTTGATGGTTTGATTAGTGAATATTTTTTCTGAATCATGCTTCAACAGCTACTAGTTCACGAATCATCCACTACATATTTTCATGCTTGGATCAACTGTTTGTCGTGATAAGTCACCGGCTGTGGTTACTGTAATAAGTTATAAGAGAGAGGACCAGTGATGAACTGCATAGCGGATGGGTTTGAAGCCACACAACACAGCCGGTCCCAGATTTTGAATGCCAAACTATCATGCCATGGTTCCATTGTCGTCAAGACATGTTTGTACATGCTAGCAAACCTTGAATAACAAGTGCATGTTTGGAACTGGTTGGGCTAGATTGGGCTGGATTGGTTTGGGTTGGCCTGTTGCGTGGTTGCGTGGTTGAGTGGTTCAGTGGTTGGGTCGGGTGGTGGTTGTTGTTGTTGTTGCGCGGAGAAGTGCTTGGTAATATGGTAGACTCAATAAATATTGAATCTAAAAAAGAGACTGGGAACCGTCAGACCCCCATTGGCATTGCATACAGTCAATGCGAATTCATCCCGCACAAGTACAGTACTCGTGTGAACACATAGGTCCTGGTAGTTCCCCCTTTTTGACGATCTGCTTGCACCCACGATGGCTCACCTAGATTGGTCCACAAAAAAGTTGCCCAGTAACCGTGATGAATGCTTGTTCTCCTTTACACCTGGAAGCGTTGTGATCGTGGTTCGCCCCTTAACAGCTTTCCGGTCATCACCGAAGGATTGACCTGGCTATTGTTGCATTGCCATTTTTTCCGCTGCTTTGGATTTTGCCGTCTTTACTGAATCCACTACTGAAATGAAAAAAATCATGAAAGATGCTAATGGTCATGGCTTCTGAATCTATCATCACTCAATCATTAAGCATGATATCATTCACCATGAAACTTTTGTCACTGAATCTTTGAGCTGATGTACCTCCGGAATTCGGATGGGCACAATGCCTTGATGTTGGAAAACGGGAGCAAGGGTCAGTTGACACCAGTGTTGGTCAATAAACATATTTATGTCTTTGTCTTCATGTCTATTAGAATGAATTGACAAACATAAACATGTATACTGTATATACGTATATATATATATATATACATAAACATACAGATGTAGATATGTAAAACATGGGCCTGCGTTGCACAGTTCGGTTGTCCGGTAGTGACAGTCGTTTCAAGCGAGCCGTACAATGCTGACTGGGAGATCCAGCTCTTGAACAACCACCAGTTGCTCACCGTAAAAAGTTGGCCATTTACATCGCTGGGCTTTGTGGATTTATGGATCTCCCACTACCAATGATGTGTTCACAAGCCATGAGAATGCTGGCAGTGACCCTCATCGCAACAACCATCGTCCTCATCGTCCTCACAGTCGTGGCCATTGTCGTAATGCCATGGTCCGTTCTCAGCTCCGTAGGAAGGTCTATGCGTGGTATGCGTCTGAGCTGTCGAAGAGACTTCTCTCGAAGCGCTCTGTTGAGGCTTCTCCAGGCACTGCTGGGCTCCCTTGAGGTCCAGGATGCGTGGAAATCGGTTGAACATCTTTCAACCGTTGATCTGCATTCATCTTCGATAATTCTGCTAAACAAAAGATAGTTGTGAATAATCAAAAGGATGACTGCAGTTTGGATGTCCGTTTCTTTGGTGTTCCAATCGTCACATACTGTGACAGCTGAGGGCGATGGTGAGTTTGCATGAGGAAACAGGAAGAACAAGGAGATCCTACTGCATAGAACATCCGGTTTTCTTTAGTTCAGCACCGGCCGCTCAGCAGAAAACCCATCAGCAGACCATGGTCAAATGGTCAACCCTCGCAGTGCTGAGTTTAATCCCTCTTGGGCTGCCTGCCCCAGGGTAGTTTCACCTAACTGCTCAGGTGGTGCATGTTGGGGATAGGGAGCATCAGCTGGCTGATGAAGCTGCTTATGGAGCAACTCAACGAGTGAAGCTGCTTGATTTTGCGGAGAGGCATTGTTCATGTTGATGGTGAGATGACTAAACGCCATTGAAACTTCGTCGTTCTCACGTTTCTAACTACAATTGTAGGGATGTGCAACTGACCACTCCGAACCCAATTGGGTGGAGAGTCGCAGGATTCTTTTCCCAAAACTGTCGGCGACGTTTGGGTTCTCGTTTAGTTGCCGGGGGGCGAACGAGGACAAGCTGGCGGTGATGCGACTGAGCGGTTGTGTGTAAATGTAGGTGCGGCATTGCACAAGGTGCAGTTTGTCGTTTGGGGGGAGCATTCACGAGTGCACTGCGACGGCGTGTCGTTTGTTTGGGTGCTGTAGTGATGATTCTGTGCGCTCGCGGCTGCTTGGCACGCTGCTTTGGGTTAGGGGAAGGGCCAGGGCAAAGGGACCTGCGGTGTTGGTTGGTTTTTTGGGTTCCCATGCTGTCCTTGTTTTTCGTAGACCAGAAGATGATCAGAGCCAGGTTCTCATTTCTGGGCAGGTATTTAAGCACTCTGCAGATCATATGTGCTATGTTACAGCCAGGAAGTACGCAAAATGAAAGTAGTTCCTCTCAGACTGATAGCAAAATCCCTAGTTGACCAGTGACCGGCTTCGATCAGCTTCTAAATAAAGTTCTACGGGTGGGCTTGTTGTCATGTGAATCCGCTCTAACCAATCAGTCACTAGTCCGGCCCACTGGCTTTCACACTGAGCCGCACAAACACATTTTGAAGCTAGAAATCTGACGGTGCTTGTTGAAGTCATTTCATGAACTTCCCTTGCAGAATCCACAAGTGGTATCCCCAAGTCACTGTGAGATGCTTCAACCCGCTACCACTGTCACTACAGGACATCACAAGAAGCATGACCTGTCGCCAGGATCTTCAAGCACCATGAGCTTTCTGCCCCTGTCTCCCACGAGTGCCTGAACTGTGTGGAGTGTGGTGGACAGGTTCAACCAACTGTGGGCATGTACACTGATGCAACCATCAAGAAAAACGATGGCAGTTCTTTACAAAACGGGATGATTGACTTGGTGATAAGAGCCGTGAAACACACCAAAACCAAGTGTGATGAAATGACTCTGAACAACGGAGGTTCTGCAGTGCTGCTCTGGCAGCCAGCACTATCATCAGGGTGGTGATGAATAGCAAATCAGCCCGACATCTTTGTTTCGACGTCCAGACCAACTAGGAGAGCCAGTCAGACCATGGTAATTTCTTCAGGATGACTGGGTGCTGGGGTTGTGCTGCCGCGGAATCAGCTTGAAACTCCAGGGGGGCACGACTTGATTCCAAGCGGAGAGGATTACCCGAACTATTTGCTAGCTTCTAGGCCCATGCTACCGCTGCCAAATTGGTGTTCGAATCCCTTGGCCACGTCACACCAATGTGCGCCTATGCAACTTCATGGCCGTTCTCCGTTGGTGGGGGGTACTGTAGCACACCAAGAACTCCCCAGTGATGTATATGATATTAGCATTGATTCGCTGACTTATTTGCTTGTAGTAGGCATGTCAAAAACAGTTTCTAGCTTGACTGACTACTTGTTGCAGGTTCAGTGGTTCAAACATGAAAAATCTGTTTTCATAATCATGCTTTTGCATGTCTTTGTCCTTGATCTTGTCAAGACCAGCGCAACCCCTCCAGCAGCACCAGCAGTGGCATGGTCATCGTCGTCGTCGTCGCCGTCGTGGTCCTCCTCCTCATCATCGTCATCATCATCATCATCATCATCATCATCATCATCATCATCATCGCGATCAGTGTCAGGTTTATCATCAATGCTCTAGAATGACAGCGGTCGTACGAAAATGTGCAGCATCAACGATCAGCAAACATTATGACTTCATCAACTCAATTCATGGCATCACCACTACGACGAGGCGCAGACACTACACAGAACTGTGAAGGTTTTGGACTGGCTGTCGAGGTCGCTGAGGTGGGGCCGGTCAGTGGATGGGGTGATTGGTTGCTTGCTTGCTTCGTTGGTTTAATATCGGTTTACAGTAGTTACTTCATGGTTTAACAGCGATTAATAGTTAATAGTGGTGAGATGATAGTGGTGAATAGTAGCCAATAGTGAGTGATTGATTGATCGAGTCATGGAGTGAGTGATCGTTGGCCCGCAACGAGAGAAAGGAATCGACATGGACTGTGTGGCTTGATGCAGTGAAACTTGGGCCCGACCCCATTCCTCCAACAAGAACAATAGGAACGTGTCAGGTTCGCCCGAGCAAAATGGCTCAACTGAGGCGGTATTGGTTCCGAGCGATTTGCAGCTGCCAAGTGGAGGGAGCTTGGGACATCCTGAAGCTTGTCGCAGGCCAGACTTGAAACATCCGAAAAGCAGTAGGAAAACCTGTACAATAAATACTAACACACACACACACACATGGGGATTTCTCGCAATTGGGAACCTGAAGAATGGTTGGTCTATCATGGTTTATCACTGTAAAATACTATAAATGGTAAATATTGGATGATCTGGGAGCTTCCCTATTCAAAGAACCACCATATTGATCATGAATTGATGGTGGTGAACCTCGAGATTTTTTTCATAAAACTGTAAAAGCGTGGGATACCTGTGACATGTTGTAGCGACGCCACCACTGGGGCCCCGACCATCCGTTAGACTGAACTGCCATCTCTGAGGCAAACGCTGCCACCAGGACAATCGCAACCGCAACAGCAATGATAAATTGACAACGACAAGCGCAACAAGCGCAAGAAGAACAAAGAAAACAAAGATGAATAGGAAGCACAACAGCAGCAATCCTGACATCATCAGCAACAGCCACAACAGCGTGAACAGAAGCAAGTGCAACGACAGCAACAACGACAGCAACAACAGCAAGAACGGCAGCAACAACGACGCCAGCAGCATCATTCAACAACAGAAACAACAGCCACAACAACAAGGACAAGGACAAGGACAAGGACGACAACATCACCACCAACAACAGCAACTGTGTTAGGTTGATCATTTTGACTGGTACTAACCATGCAACTAGGGTGAAGAAAAGGATCTGTGTCTAGCAGGATCGTAGGGTTCCCGTGGGGATATGCTTAGCCAGGATTCGGTAGAGATGAATGGAGATGGAATTCTCCAGAAGGGGTCCAGTGGTGTTGCCAGAGGTTTGGTATCATGAAGATCTGATTTGCATCGAGTGCCACTTGACATTTTTTTTTTTTGGTGCAGGTACAGTAGAACTGTACGGGAGGACTTCGTAAAAGTATGAACCTTCTTTACCATGGCATCATTGAGTTTTATTTGGTGTATGTGCCATATGTGTTTCTATTGGACCTGAAAGCTGAAACGTACAGGAGGACCCAACTTTTGATCGCGCCAGTAAGAACTATGTCCGCATCAGCTGTGGGAGTTCTCCATGCCGCTGCTTTCGTGTTTTTTTTTGCATTGGACCTATGGTCACTGGCACAGCCGTGTGGGGTGCCATGTAGCAACCTTTCACAAGTCATTCACAAATTATCTAAATCCTTGCCTCCTCAAAAAAGCTGCGTAGATTTGCATCAACAAGAATTCGTGCAGTTGCTGTTGTGTATTTGCTCCATGAATCCTTCATAGATTTGCTACCAGCAATGGATTGTCCACAGATCCCTGCAGGCCCTGCATCTATTTCATGCAGGGGAACTGTTGGGGCCTCAGGCTGCCCCAACTTTAATGCGATGAGGAAATGGAGGGAATGGAGTTTGAAAGGTTTGAATGGACAGAATGCCTTGGAACATTGCGAATCTAAACCATTATGCACCAGCATTAAAGATATGAACCAATACTAAACACTGACTATCAACCAACCATTGGCGCTTCTTTCCAGTCAGATGTCCGAAGTGACAGAGTAGAATTCGCTTCTGATCAAAGCTTGGCGGAAACAGTGGGAGAACGTGGGGCAGATCAGCAACTTGGGGGTACTTTAAGGGTTTATGTTTGCCAAAATTGCGAAGTGGCGGCTGCATGTGGCCAGACCGAAACTAGGTATATTTATGAACAACCTGTACCCCCGAATCACCAAGAGCGATCAACTTTGGAGAGGAAAGGCATCCAATTTGGAACGATTTTTCTTCACAGCCTTTGTGTGTTTGTAATGCTCAGCGAGGTGAGAACGGGGATGCCTGCGTGTATTGTCACTTGCCGCATGTGGAGAAGACACCGAAGCTTGACAAGCGACAGCGAACGATTGTGCAAGGCCGGGCGCGCTCTGTTCAGGAGAGGAACGCCCCAGTGTGGCTGTAGAGCAGCTAAAAAGGGAATCTGTCAATGCACAAAACTTCAGGTCAGCAATATGAATCTTGCCTTGTATAGATTTGAAATGATTTTAAGCTCTAAAAAAACGACACTTAGGCTTTTTGAGAGATTATAGAAATCAACAAATGTTTCCAATTCTCAGGGTTCATTGCAGACCAAGTGGCGCGACGCCAAGCCCCAAAGCCCATGGCCCATGGCCTCGTTGGTCGCCCTGGTGAGGTCTTGAGCGCCCGGAGTTGTTGGGCCTGGTCCACTCATTCTGCTTGGCGAAGGCACGGCCAAGCATCGGGATCCATGGCCAGGGTTCGAGGAGCAGTGGCCCCGTTTGAGTTCTTGATGAAGGTATGCATATATGTATATACATATATGTGTAAAAACACATACATACATATGTATATATTTATATATACATATACTCATGTGTATAAGCACATACATACATATGTTATATATTCATGTGTATAAACATATACATATATGTATATATATATATATATACGCATGTATATTCCGTAAACACATCAGAAAACTCGCAAGTACTTTGTTGCGAATCGGTTTTTGAGGAATCTGGCCAATCATGACGAGAGGCTGGCATATTTCTGGGACTGAAGATGAGATATTGCCCAGCCCTTGGTTGATAGGTCGGACTTATCGGATTGTAAATCAAACAGCCTCCAGATTTTTCATGGGCGACGAAGGGGGCGATCCCAGCGATCATCTGCGCATTGGTGGGGCTTTTCCAGGCTACCAATTTACTAGCAATCCACGAATCTCCACATTTTTCTGGATTATATCCATCAATATTAACCATCATCGAATCACCATTGACATGACCATCGATATAATCCAATATGGCTTATTGATCAATATTAATCGATTTAATGGCAATCCACATCATCAATATGAACCATCATTGGATTATAGCTAACCATCAATAATCCAATCAATATTAACCATCACCATTGATATGACCATCAATATTAATCGTCAATCATGGTGAAAATGTGGTGCTTCGAGGTGTTCCCTGCCATCTCCTCGTGTCTCCTCGCGCAGGCTGAAGAGATGGGCTTTGCCTGGGAAGCAGCTGAAATTCTGCAACTCTTGGAGGCGTCAGAGAGGTTGACTGATGATTTTGATCGGGCTAAGAATGGTTGATTTGATTGGTTGATTTACTGGTTGATCAGAGGTTGATGATTGATGATTTTTAGGGCTAAGAATGGTTGATTCAATGGTTGATTTAGAGACCGGGTGTTGAGGGGGATGTAAAAATCCAGTCCCAAAGGCTTAAAAACACTGTAATTTACAGTGTTTTACGCTTGTCATGCTCCTAAACACACAGTAAAACGCACATTTTTTAACGAACATGTATTGAATTCATTCAAGGCTTTCTGCCATATGCATTGGTAACCCCAACAAAAATCAGATTCATGGATGTGGGGTTCGAGTCTACTACTCTTCTCTGCGCTCAGCTGAGTGATTTCTGTATCTTGAGCAGAGCTCTGGTATGCCCAAGGAATCGTCAGCCGATCAAGCTTTTGCCTCAGCGACAGAGGTAGCACGCATGATGAGCAGGCAAGAGAAGAAGGCAAAAACCAAGTTGACCATGGAATTCCACACTGCCGCTTCTCTGACATTCACTTTATACTGTATTTTGATCAAGTCACAACAAACAACTACACGGTGCCCCTGGCACATCCTTAAGCAACAATCCCTTTTCTGCACCGCCTTGTGGGGTTCATAGTAGGCACGCTGAAGAGGCCTCACAGCACTTGAGCCATGGGTACACAAGAAAGGAGCAAATCATATTGGCTTGAATTTCATGCTGCAACTTCTTCAAAGTGGCAGAAAACAGAAACAAGTGGTGAGCGTGGCTCAGACTGAAGCGACCGTCCTTTTTACTGCACTGCCTTGTAGAGTTCATAGTACATACACTAATGCAGCCTCACAACGCCCAAGCGAATCTTACTTCATCGCTTTCTTGACTTTCTTCTTTGTACAGGCATAAGGCTTTGCCTTACGTTTAGCGTTCTTGTCAGCCATATGCTGATTCAGGTGGTCAGTCTTACCCTGTGCAATCAGCTCATTATGCTTGCAGACAAAGAACAGCACTGCAAATCGATGTCGAAGCTCGCGCATCTCGTTCAACACCTTTGCATATCCTCGAAACCAGCTGAATGTCTGCTCCGCCACAGATGTGTTCAGCTTGCCCAGGCGCTTCTTCAAGCGCGGCTTTTTGGGGTCGCAAGGGCAATTGTGCTTGTGCCTGTGAGCATGGAACCTGTCAACCGCATAATACTTCAACTGCTCCAATCCCTTGGTAGCCTTTGCTTCAGGCATGTAGTGGCAAGCGCGATCCATGATGTAAAGGTCAACCTTCTTGTACAAGGGCAAGACTTTGAGCAGAGACTCACTCACAACTGCATTGTTTTCAGGCACATCCTGGCTCACAACCGATACAACGCGAGAAGTCTTGGGGTCAACTAGCATGAACCAGCCATGACCATGCCGCCGGTTCTGCTTCCCATCCTTGCGTGGACGCCCAGCACGTCGCTTTCCATGGGCAGGGCAACACCGGATCAGAACTTTGTGATGACCATCCCCTACTAAGGCTGTCACTTTTGTGGGAGATGCAGGTGGCAAGACATATTCATGACAATGGCGGTCATAGAGTTGGAGAGTCTCCTTTGACAACTCCTGCCCTACGCACACACTGAGGTGCTTGCCGACAGCCTCCAGCTCCACGCTCACCATGTAGAAGAAAAGAGCATCAGAGTGAAGCTTGCGGAAATTTCCTTCCCAACCCATCTCAGGCTGCCCAGACTTCTCATCGAAGAATGTTGTTTGGTAAGCCCATTCAAGTCCACGCGCAGTGGTAGCACAACGGAAGAAAAGCTGCGAGTGATACTTCAGGTAGCGCACGGTGAAGCCAATTTTGCAACTAACAAAGACAACATCTTCAAGCCCAAGGTTCGAGACGACAGTGTTGTTGTAGTACATGCCTGCCTTGCGACGATAAGTAGGTCCATATATTGTACCACAACTTTGACACTTCTTGGTCGCTATGGTCACATCACGTTTGCCAACGAGGTCATAAACAATAGCAGGAGAGGTCTTGTGCTGAGACAACCTCCACCCAGCCGCACAATTGCATAGAGTGAGGGGGCACGAATGGCACTGCATGGCTGGCTTTTAACCTGCACTGGTAGAACAAGAATGTCTACGCTTGAGTCGGACCAGACAAGAAATCGTAAGCCCAGGCACAATCAAGTTTGGTCATTGCGGTCTTGAATGCTATTAGTCCAAAGGAAGAAAGCTGGTCAGACTATGAACATCAGACTGATTTTGTCATCTGCCTCTTTCATACTGTCAATAACGCCATCTATTCCCACCTGATACAAACACCTAAGCAAGGCATAGTCCGATCCTGCTTTTCAGTCAGCAGCATATGAAAGTAAGTCTGGCGATGGCAAGAAGCGGCCTGGCACATGGAAGAACGGAAAATCATTCTGCCATCAGCAAACCATTGCCAAATGCATGAATCCAAAAAAAACCATGTCACTAAGAAAGCGACTTGGAAAGGGGAGGGGGGGGGAGGGCG
>VSDK01022939.1:18836-29727 GCA_009767595.1 Symbiodinium kawagutii
CCCCCCTTCCCCCTCTTCCCCTTATTTTCATTTTCCACTTCCAAAAAATTTCCTCCCCTCTCTTTCTCTCTCCAAACCTCCAAAGACGGTTTGTTGAAGACAAGCCTTGCCTCGCCGAATTCCATTACCACGCTCCGCAACCATGCTCCGCAACCATGCTCCGCAACCAAGCGCTGCCGGCAAGCCCAAGCAGCGCCACGAGGACCTGAATGTTTGCTCAGTTTTGGGCTTACATTGCACTCTGTAGAGTCAAGCATGTACTTGTAGCATTTGAAACTGCAAAGGGGTGCTACTCAAACATCCTTGGGGTTTTGTTGCTTTTGCCATTGTCTCTCCAGCGGCTATTCATAGAGTCAAGCACGGACTTGTAGCATTTGAAACTGCAAAGCGGTGCTACTCAAACATCCTTGGGGTTTTGTTGCTTTTGCCATTGTCTCTCCAGCGGCTATTCATAGAGTCAAGCACGGACTTGTAGCATTTGAAACTGCAAAGCGGTGCTACTCAAACATCCTTGGGGTTTTGTTGCTTTTGCCATTGTCTCTCCAGCGGCTATTCATAGAGTCAAGCACGGACTTGTAGCATTTGAAACTGCAAAGCGGTGCTACTCAAACATCCTTGGGGTTTTGTTGCTTTTGCCATTGTCTCTCCAGCGGCTATTCATAGAGTCAAGCACGGACTTGTAGCATTTGAAACTGCAAAGCGGTGCTACTCAAACATCCTTGGTGTTTTGTTGCTTTTGCCATTGTCTCTCCAGTGGGTATTCAAACAGAGCCTTAATTGATATGAAAATATCAATTTTACCTAGGTTTCGAGACATCAACGTACACAAAACACTGTAAATTACAGTGTTTTTAAGCATTTAAAACCGAATTTTTACATCCCCCTGAACACCCGTTCTGTTGATTTACTGGTTGATCATGCTTTTTCATGGCTCATTATTGCAAATTTGATGCTACTGGTTGAGTGTCAAATAGTTGATGGTGTTTTGATTCGGCGAATTGTTAATTTTTGAATAGTTGATCATGGTTAATAATACTTAGTTTATTAATATGTGAATACTATTGGTTGATGATGGTTGAGAAGGCGTTTGTTAGTGATGCCGGCGCGGCAGTACCCAGGTTCTTGACTCCAACAGTTGGCGGCTCCCAAGTAGTCGTCCCGTTGTTGTGGGGTTCCCACGTTTGATTTCGAGTCGTAGCTGGGTGCCAGCGGCAAATTTTCCAGTCGTCAGGTTCCTAAATTTTGATTTTGTAGGTCCGCGATTTTCGAGTCAGGTTCAAGAGTAGATTTGTTGTTTGGAGAAACCCCAAGCACATTCCCAAGTCAATTGACAGTTCGAGGGGGTTTGCCACCAAAGCAAGCAGGTTTGAGAAGGAAAAGTGTGGGTTGCAGGGTTGCCAAGAAGAGGTTCTTCGCAAGGTTGATACGACTCCCAGCTTCGACCAGGTACACGATCGATGTTGTCACATGCTCAAGTTGCCAGGTCAGAAAAGGTCAAGTTTTCTAGCCAGGTTCCCAGCAGCATGCTTGTCCCAATCCCAGGTGTCAAGGCTTTCTCCAGCCAGGTTCCAGGGAGGCGCAAGGTTTCAAAGTGCCCTTACCAACGAGATACCCCGAATCTCGGAGAACAACTCCATTGGAAAAGATGGCCTCGAGCCTGGCGCGAATGTAATACGCGCGGTGAGGTGATGGGACAATCCGTTGTGCAGTGGATTTCTTAAGGGTCAGAAAAGGTGTCCAAGGCCGATCCAGCCACTCACCTGGATTTTTCGTGGGATGGGTTTAGCATGGGAGCGGTGTGGGATTCGTCAGCGACTAGTCTCACACCAAGGGCCCGTTTGGGAGAGTGGGTTTACCATGTTTTGACCTACCCACTAAGGGTCAAATTTTGGGCAAGGGATCTACAAGCAGCCAAAATTGTGTGGAACCACAATGCAGAGGCCAGAATTGTGCAACAGGTTCTCTGTTCCTTCATGTCTAACCTCAAAAGGCTTGCCATACTGTGATGGACATTCTTTGAGCTTAATTTCTCAATAATTGTAGTTCCAAGCATTTTTTGTTGGGGTTATATGCCAGCTCAACTTGGTGCAGTAGCCCTTCTAGTTCTTATCCAAGTCTGTGACTTCAGGAGGAATCGACTGGCGCACGGCCGTTGTCGGAGTCCGTTTCTGAGAGGGATGTCCGCAACCTGCACAAGACCTTGACGCGAATGAACTTTTCCAACTTGATCGGCCTTGTCACTCACCAGTCGTCCAGCCGTGCCGGCTTGTACCCCGAAAGCGCTGAACGCTTGACCAGCGCGCTGGAACGACTGCGTCCGCGTTTGGCAGTGAGACACCAGAATTGATTCTGCAGCTGAAGAAGGGGCTCTCAGTGTCCTAGAGGGTGCTCAAACAGCGCTTACGATATGTGATGTTTGTCGAAGATGATCACTCGGTGTGATAGACATCTCAGATTGTCATACTGAGACGAACCGGGCTGCTTCCGGACTTTCATGCTGCTAGAAACGCTTAGGAAATATTTTGCGCTTGCTTCCTGATTGGGGACGTCCAAAGGACCACCCGTCTTTACGTTTTCTGCTGATCTCGTTTCATGGAAGCTTGCCACTGTCCAATCCGATGCTCCTTTGTTGTCTAGGGATTGCCATGCAGCGCATGGCGGGAAGCGCATGCAGACTTGGCGGTGATGTTCAGAAGCTGAAAGACATCAGATTCTTTGGAAGACTTTCTGGTTCTTATTGCTGTATTGATGATGTTGTCATTTTGACTGGCCATATCACATATGGGTCATATGGGTGTGAGTTGGAATCTAGAAGTCTGATTGTTCTTCGCTGATGATTTGTCATCCTAGCGTTGAGGGGCCTCAACGAATTGATCACAGTGCTGTAAATTACGGTGCCATCGATTGCAATGGTACGGTGAGCATTCTGAAGATGTTGAGTTTACCCTCTGGTGACCTACCATGGGAATAGATAATCCGCCATTTTATTAGGAAAATCCTGGGATTTCATTCCTGTATGGCCGATTTTCCATTGCCATGTTAGGTCACCAGAGAGTAACTAGTACGTAATCGGTATGTCCCACTGTTTGAGTGGCAGTTCCATATGCACTCGCAAGCAAAAAAAAGACACACCATGTCCACGAAATGCTGCGTGCTGCTTGCCCTTGCGCATCCTGACATCAAGCGAGAGACGGGAAGCGGCCTTCCTTGAGAGCCAAAAACCTTCGTGATTTGCAACGCGCGAGAAGGGCACTGTTTGAGGCATGCAGAGATCAAAATGCTTCGACCACCCAATTTCTTTCTCTCTGTGACAAACTGCATGCTCATGACTTTGGTTCTCAGTTGAAATAGGTGGCTTCTGGACAGGGGCTACCCCTACCATGAAACAGGTGGCTTTTTTGCCATTAAACACTGCCTTGGCAAACTGCCGGGCCAGCGTCAGCACTTGTCAGACCCGTCGGCACGTTCGAAGAGCTCCAAGATTCCATGTGATGCTTTCAAAACAGATCCACTTCAGACCTCTCTCTCTCTCTCTATCATACATATTACAGCACTTTTTCTTATGGTGTTTGTTTCTTTGGTGGACTCATTCGTTCTTGTGCTGGGCTTCAGGATTGTACAGTTGCACTTCATCACCATTGTCTGCAGCAGGGCTGAACCGCCGCCCGCGATTTCCTGACACCCGCAGCATGGGCTTGCGTCAAAGAACATGGCCTCACAGTTGGTAAGCTACGAAGAGGTGTGTGGAGGCACTGCGAGCAGTCACCAATGGGTGTTCCTTTGGTCTGTGAAACCTGGAAAGCCCATATTCTTCACACGAATATGCCATTAGTGCTCGTCGTGTGATGTCGTGGGATTGCACTGTCCTCCCATGATCTCCCCCGAAAAAATACCATTCTGTTCTTTTTGCTTTCAAAGCTCGGCCTTGTGCCAAACAGAAGGTACGTTGAGGCCGCTTCGCGATTTTTGGCGCTGCTATTGGGAGAAGCTGGACCAGCGGGTGTCGTTTAGTAAAATCACCAGGAGATTTCCCAAGATCATTGGGAAGAATTGGTAGCAACATCATAGATGAGACCCAAACTTTAAAACTGGGAAGGGTTTGGATTCAACTTGTGTTTTTCCCCAGCAAAGCTTTGTTTGCAGGTCTTCAGCCCAGATTCGGAACCGGACGGGTTCCGGAACGTTGTGGTGCAGCATCCACGTCTGGCGGAAGGTTCCGAGACAGCATCCATGTTGGGTTCCGGTTTCAGGGTTTCTGGCGTAGCAGCTGCAAAGTCCTTAGTGCAGCTTTCAGTTCCATCATGTTCCGGTGCACAATCCGCATCGGGGTTCCATGTTGGGTTCCGGTGTAGCATTCAGATTGGGTTCTGCAAGGTCGGATGCAGCATAGCCACCATTTGAAAGCACCTGCTTGTCACAAATGATGTGATCAATGGTGATCAGAGCAATGCTATATTACAAACAACACGCATATCAAATGCAACAGATTCGCCCATGATGGGCATTGGAAAAAGTGCAGCAGCTATGTTGCTATTGGGGATAGCACTTGAGCTTATTTTACATGTGACAGTGCAAACACTACTGTATATTCTACATGTTTACTAACACTAAATTGATATTGATTTCATTTTGATTTCTATATCTTTTTTAGCATTCTTTTTTGCTCGTATTTGGCCATCAGAACTGCCAGAGGTTCAGCTTTCCCAGCACAGGAGGCAGCCTGGGGTGCAGGTTGGAAACCGCTGCCACCGGGTCCACCATTGCCTGCTTGGCATAGAACAGCTACGCGCAGGAGACGCTTAAGGCTCAATTCACGTTGATACATGCATGCTAAAAACCAGGTCTTTGACGACATTAGACAAACAACAACATAGCACTTAAAAGTGCTTCATCAATATGGCTTTGGGTCTGTATGAACATGGCAATAAAGACTAGTTTGGTCATTTATGGGATGTTCACGAGGGTAGAGGTATTAAGCCACAAGCCACAGCAATATTCATGCAATGGCAACAAGTAGTTTTTTGACACTTTGCCAAAGGCTTTGGCTGAACAATCAAAGCATACTGTAGATATGTCATAGCACCTTGGTGGATTCTGGAGATGTCCTCCCAAAAATGAGTTTCAGCAGTTTCAGCATGTCCGTATGTTATTTAGAGGAGAACCAAGGTCAACCAAGCCTGTACATGGCGGGGTGTGCATTTCTTTTTGACATTTGATACGCTCCGAGTTTTCAACAAAGGCAGAACCAGTGTTCTAACTGTAGACACCCAGCGTGTCCAGATTTTGCCCCTTGAGATAGGAAATTTGATTAAATCTGTTTGGCAGGAAACCCAGTTGGTGGGGATGACCTATCTCCCCCTCCAGACTTGCAGTATTTTGCTGTTGGTCTCCGACTAACGCACGCAATATATGTATATATCATATGTATATATGTATATGTATATGTATATGTATATGTATATGTATATGTATATGTATATGTATATGTATATGTATATGTATATGTATATGTATATGTATGTGTATGGGTATATCTATATCTATATCTATATCTCTATCTCTATCTCTATCTATATCTATATCTATATCTATATCTCTATTTGTATCGATATCTATATCTATATCTAGAATATGTCATGTAGTACATACTTTCATTGTTTTTTTGGCATATCCATGGAACAGCGCTTGGCGCGAGGATTTTCTGCGTGATGACTTTTTGATTTCACTAATGTACATGTCACAAGCGAAAATTTGACTACATCACCCACCACAAAGCGTTCCACACGATATCAATTTGGGTTCGTGGACAAATAATTTACCCCACCATGGCCTGTTGGCTTACCTATTGATAACGATTATTATTGGATTGTTGGTAGGTTCCACCATGGCTATGGACAAAGCCACGTGTGTCCATTGGTTTTGATGCTTTGGCAAACTTTGAGCCTTAGCCTATGGTGGCAAGTATGAACTGCCGGACATGAAATGCCGGACATGAAACCGCAGGGACCGCGGTGAGCACTGCGCCATGGGCGCTGGCTTGTCAAAGCGCCATTTGATGTGTTTATCTGTCAAACTATAAGATGCTACGAGCATGCATCATCTATGGCATTTGATTAGGTCCACAAGTAAACAAAACTCTTCTTCCAATGGAGAGTCTTGATGCTTCTAATCTCTTGCTGGTGACCCCCAAAAAAGGTAGGGTATGCAATGCTGTTTTCTTTTCCATTGGCAGCCGTGAAAGGAATGGGCTGAAGGCTCTGTCACCTCACCCATGGGAGAAACATTTCCGAGGGTGAGAAACACATTCCAAGATTTAAACAGCCAATTGAGCATAATTATTGTGCATTGTGATCAAGAGAGCGAATTCGTACAAATTCGGTGAGCGCAAAGACACTATTCGCGGCTGCTGCGGTTTCGTGTACTCTTTAGTTTTCCAGTTGAAGCAACGATTGTTTTCAACACTCACGAGCGGCGCACGGTGGCTTTTTTCCTTCCTCCTTCCTCGTAACGAAAAGAAATGCGGCGGGAGATCTTTCCAGTGAGTCAAAGGGTTTGGGAAAGAATCAACTAGATGAAGGGCATCCTATGGAGGAAGAATTACGTAAAGTTGTTAATACTCAATCTTTCCCTCCTTCTTTTAGGATGTCAGACATGTCAACGATTCAGCTGGTTGATTACTGGGCAATTGTACTGCCTTGCTGCAAATAACGGTTCGTATTTTTAGGCTTGTTCACATCCACCGCTTAGAATAAAACTGTCAAGTAGAATTAGACCAAGCAACCGTTTCGTTTCTGCTGACCGTTCGGTGAACTCATCAAACCAGGTCGGTCAAACTATTCCATCCTCCTGCCCGTCACACCTGTCAGTACCTATGACCATCAGCCGAGTATTGATACTACTTGAATACTTGGTTCGGGCCAACCGTCAGGGATTGTTACGAAAGCCAGCCGTCAGGCTAGGCTGAAGTTGTTTTTTGCGAACGAAGTGAGATTAGGGGTCTGGGGGGCGGTGGGTCCAAATCTGGTTCAAAATCTCGCCCTAGCCTGGGGAGAAGGGTGTGCCGGGGCATGCTTTTGGAGGGCAATGTACCACTAGGCAATTGGCTGCCGATGCCCTTCGACTCCCCCCTGGTCCGTCCTGGGTGTTGCTTGGACAGAGAAGGAGAAGGAGATAAGAAAAGAAGGGGGAAGAGAAGAGGGGAAAGGAGAGGAGAGGAGAGGACAAGAAAGGAGGAGTCATCTAGAGGGTCCAAGGCGGAAAAGCTTAAGCAACGCACGGAGAGACAACAACAGGTGGTGGTCAGTTGCATGTTTATAGCATGTGTGTGGAAGGCGCAGCATTTGTGGTCAGAAGAGGAGGTCTGGTGAAAGAGAAGAAGAGCAGTGCAGAAAGAGACGAACCGAGGAGAAGAGGATAACAAGACAAGACAAAACAAGAGAGGAATAAATGAAAAGGAAACATGAAAACGACAGAGGAAGGGGAGGAGACAAGGACGAGATGCGGAGAAGAGGAGGAGAGGAGGAGGAGCGGAGGAGGAGAAGAGGATGGGACGAGCACAGACAAGAACAAGACAACGAGAGAGGAGAGGAGGAAGAGAGGAGAGGCGAAGACAGGAAAGAGGACAGGAAGAGAAAACGAAGAAGAGACCAAGAGAGGAGGAGAGGACCAGAGAAGACGCGAAAAAGAGGAGGAGGAACGAGAAAAAAAGAGAGGAGGAGGAGAGGAAGAAAGGAAGGAGAGGAAGAGAATATGAGCGGAGATGGAAAGCAGGGAGAAGAGGAGAAGAAAAAGAAAAGATACAAACAAGCAAAAGGAGGAGAAGAAGAGGAGCAGACGAGAAGAGCATGACAAGAGGAGAAAAGAAAAGTGAAGAAGGGAAAAAAAAGAGAAGAGGACGAAAGGAAGAGAGAAGGGGAAGAGCAGGACAACAGGACAGGAGCAGGATTCAAAAAACAGGAAGAGGAAGAGATGAAGAGAGAAGAGTGGAAGAGAGGAAGAAGAGAGGAGGAGAAGAGGAGAGGAGAAGAAGAGGAGCAAGCGCAAGAAGAGAAAACAAAAAACAAGAAGGGTGGAAAAGACAAAGAGAGTGACGTAAAAAGAGAGGAACGGGAGACGCAAAAGGAAAAAAAACAACGAAAAAAACAGCAAAAAGAAGAAAACAAAAAACACAGAGGAGCAAGGAGACAAAGAGAAGAGAGGAGGAAAGCATAGAGGAGATCAGCCTCTTAACCGCTGGCCACTGGCTTTCGTTCCCTCCTCAGGTTTGTAGCCAACTATTGGTTATGTGAGCCGCGTCAACGGGTCCCGGGTACCGTGGCCACCATTTCGCAAGGGCAGACGCCAGGTGCCTTCCCTCGGCTTCTCCAGCCGGGCTGGGCGACATGATGGCTGACCTGGTTGCGCTGATTTTCTCATCGTTCTTTCTAGGAAAAACCATTATCAACCAGGTCAAACTCCAGCAAACGAACCACGTAAAACCATGAAATAGTGGACTCTCTACGTAACAGGAAACTGCAGGAGTGTCCAAAGTTCTAATGGTACAATTCCATGATCCTACCAAAAAAAGTCCTAGCACTTCAAACGGCCCACAATTTAGTGCAACCGACCCACCTTCAATTTTTGGGAGCGTGGTGAATTGCCAAAGCCACAAGCATTTCAGTTGCCCCAGAAACGTGTCATCGACTTCCCGATTTCTCCTCTCGACCCACGAACCTCAGGTATGGTACACCCGAATTCCAATATGTGAGTCATAGTGGATTGCTGATTTGGGATGGTTGAGAACCACCGCTATGAACATAGGCAACGACCCAAATCATTAGCCGAACTATAACCACCCAGGAACCATTCATTTTTTGAGACTATAACATCAATTAACCATCAATTAACCATCAATTAACCATCAATTGACCATCAATTAACCATTCATTTCACCATGGTTTGACCATCAACTTCCCAAAGTCGGACAGCGGCATGGTGCGCCCAGGAAACTGCCTTTGAAGCGCAGGCTGAATCAGTGAGATGGTGAAACTGCTGCGTCTGGGGACGCATCCCCCTGCTTCCTTTTTGCCATTTGGTGGTTTCTCAAGCCATAGGGAATCCCCGAAAATGCATGGTTCATTGCTAGAAATCTTTACTATAAATCGTTTCTATTGGACCAAACATGGATGGTTTATCACTGAACACGATTGAACGGGATGATTTGGGTCCTTATTTTGAGCCACACGCGTTTGTCCAAAAATAGTGTTACCCCACCAATAATGATCATGTGGGGATGGTTCGGGGGTACCACCATTTATGGACAACTCAATATCACTCATATGACTGGTTGCAGTACCCTTTGGTAAACCTGCTTGCAACAAAAACCACGGTTTCAATATTTAGACCTGGTAGAAATGATGGATTTTCCATGCAACCACGTTAGTTTGCCTAATGGCAAGGTACAGTTTGAAGAGAAGTTCTTGCACTTACTTTGTGCCAAGAATGACCCAAAGAGGTTTGCAGCATACAAGAAAACAACAAGAAACATCACACACACACACAGCTTGCTTTCCGTTTAATTTGGTCAATCGGATTTGGCCTTGGTCATACCTAGGTACAAGACACTCTGCATGCTGCTTGTTGCCTAGGGTTTCTCCATGCATGCTTACCACGCTGCAAAGATGGCTCGCGTGGACCTTTGGAGCTGTGCAAAAAAAGAGAGAGCCAAGTTGTTGGAAGGGACTGACGCATGATGCATGCTTTTGGCGGAGTGGTTGCGATGGTTCCGTTGTTTCATGCTGTCACCAGTTGAGTTTGTGCCAAAATAGTGGTACCCCCGAAACCAACGGTTTCTTAGTAAAATGCCCATTTTTTGCTGGGTAATTGGTTGCCTAATTTTGGCACATACCCAGTTTTTAGTTCAAAGTTCAAAGATTGATCAACAATCCATTTTTTGAATCCATTTTCATCCTATGCTTTTCATGTGGAAGATATGCACTGGCATGGAAGGATGGAGAGACAAGATGCCACTGGTACTTCCACCAGATGAGGTCATTGGAACGGCTTGAACGAAAGGGGGCTCCCTCTTCAGGCACCGTGAAGGCAGCAACTTCGCTGCGAAGTCGCTGCAGGGACGGGCGGATTTACAAAGCCTTCGATTTCGAGTGACTGCGCCTCTGGGGTTGGGGTTTTGCAGTGGGGAGGGTTTGACGTGGCTCTTCTTCTTCTTCTTCTTCTTCTGGTTTTATTTTCTGTTGTTGTTTCTGTTGTTGTTTCTGTTGTTGTTGTTGTTGTTGTTGTTGTCGTTGTCGTTGTCGTTGTCGTTGTCGTTGTCGTTGTCGTTGTCGTTGTCGTTGTCGTTGTCGTTGTTGATGTTGTTGTTGTTGTTGTCGTTGTTGTTGTCGTTGTCGTCGTTGTGGTTGTTGTTGTTGTTGTTGTCGTTGTCGTTTTCGTTGTCGTTGTCGTTGTTGTTGTTGTTGTTGTTGTTGTCGTTGTCGTTGTTGTCGTCGTTGTTGTTGCTGTTGTTGTTGTTGTTGTTGTTGTTGTCGTTGTTGTTGTCGTTGTTGTTGTCGTTGTTGTTGTTGTTCTTGTTGTGGTTGTTGTTGTTCTTGTCGTTGTTGTTGTCGTTGTTGTTGTCGTTGTTGTTGTTCTTGTTGTGGTTGTTGTTGTTGTTCTTGTTATGGTTGTGGTTGTTTTTGTTTTTTTTGTTGTTGTTTTTGTTTTTGTTCTTGTTCTTGTTGTGGTTGTTGTCGTTTCTGCTGCTGTTGTTGTTGTTGTTGTTCTTGTTGTGGTTGTGGTTGTGGTTGTTGTTGTGGTTGTTGTGGTTGTTGTCGTTGTCGTTGTCGTTGTCGTTGTCGTTGTTGTTGTTGTTGTTGTTGTTGTTGTTGTTGTTGTTTTTGTGGGGGGGGGGGGG
>VSDK01022939.1:29954-73766 GCA_009767595.1 Symbiodinium kawagutii
TGTTGTTGTTGTTGTTGTTGTTGTTGTTGTTGTTGGTGGTGGTGGTGGTGGTGGTGGTGGTGGTGGTGGTGGTGGTTGTGTTCGTGGTTGTGTTCGTGGTGGTGGTGTTCTTGTTCAAATCGGGCTCAAGTTATGTCTGCTTGCGCCAGCTGTCGTTTCCTTCCCCTGCCACAGCCATTGTTTTGTGGCCACGGTGGGCTTGCTGCAAATCAGATGATCAGCTGTCCTTCTTGCTGTGTTTTTTTGTCCGTGATTTTGCTTAACCGCAGGATCTTGATTTCCAGGCACAAACCTGAAGACAGTCATGAGTCATAAAAAATGCATGAGTGTCATGAAGAAAGGCTAATTCAATGAATGGAAAATTGACAGAAACAAAATATCTCCATAGCTGTTTGTTCACAAACAATATTTATTTGATTTCCTCGACGAAAGTGCCCGGAAGGCAGGAAGATGTTGGACAACAGGGCGTTGGAGATTGATTCTTTGAATTTTCGGCAGCGAAGAAAAGGGCTGGAAGATGTTGTGGCCCTTCCAAGTATGCTTGAAGAAGTGCAAACGTGCTTAGTGCCACTGGGAAAAAATCCAGGTGGTTTTAGACTTGAGAAGTGCGAAGTCTGCCACGGTGGAAGCGGAACGCACCAAATTCAGCAATATGACATCATGAATATGTATAGGTGCATGATCTGTGTGTGTGTGTCTCAGGCTCACATATCTTCACACGAGGGTACTGTGTCTCATGAACATGCAAGGGATGTAACAACTCAGCAGTACACATGTGCAACCTATAGATTGACCATTGAGCTTGTAGTCAAAGCTTTAAAGTTTCCATTGAGCTTCTAGCTTAAGCTAAACCAGCGGGCAAAGCTCTCCAATGGATGCTAACTGCTAATGGAAAAAAAAATCTAGTTTAAGCTTGTATTGAGCATGGAAGTTATATAGCTTTATCATTGAGTATTGACCGTTGAGACCTTAAGGCCTGGGTTTTTTCACCTTGGCTTGTGCACCCCCTGCCAGGCGCCATGGACGCAGCAGGGCTTTGCAGCGTTGGTTTTGCGTTGATTGGCGCGTGGTTGTTGGGATACAGGTCCGAGAAAAGCAGAAATGTCGCGCCTGACTTGTTGTACTTGTTAGATTTGGGGGGTGAAGTCGGGTGTTCTCATGGGTGGTGCAGTTAGAAACAGTCGATGTTGTACCCTACCGCCGTGACGACACAGCACACATGTAAAGCCTCAGCATCAATGACTATAGCTGTTGCCCGGATCGAGTCCTGTATCGGTGCTTGCCCATGATCCTCCTAGTGTTGCTTGCATCTTAGGTGTTTTGTCATTGCTAGTCCTTATGATGACGACAAATGGCGACCATGAAAGGTGTAGTTCTACAAGCAGTGAACCTGCGGGTTTCCTCCTCATTCTAGGATTGTTCGCAGGCCGCTGCTGCATACGCCATGCAGGGCCACCGTCGAGGCCACTGGATGCTACCCAACCTATAACAGGTAGGTAATAGGTAGGTCGTAAAAAAGTGTGCAAAGGACCTGTGTGCTTATCACACTCTCTCTCTCTCTCTCACTGCAGATAGATAGATAGATAGATAGATAGATAGATAGATACATATCATTATAAACCAACTCCTACCTTCTCACATTGGCATCGGACACTCTTCCTTCCTTACTTCCAACCTCTACCCGCATTAGTTATAATTTATAATCGAACTAAACTATAAGGTCATATTCTTCGACACCCTCTTTCCTGTGAATATCAAATTATGTTTAATAATTCCGGTTCTCTCCGCACCATCTCTTCTCCATTTCGTCGAGGAGCTCCTCGAGTTCACTGGCCTGAATTGGCACTAGCTGAAGCTCAACACAAAGTTCAGCTCCACCGCACGAATCCTCCTCCACCCAGAGATTACTCTCACCCCTTCTTCCGCCTTCTATCTACTCCAGACCTTAAACAGCTCCGTGGAGTCAATATGCCCTCATGGTATGAAGCCACTACTCAATTACGGCTTCTTATTCCTTTGGCATTTGACCGGGATCTATGGAAATTATTACACCCCAAAATGAAATGATCATTGGACTGGGTATTTTACTGCTGTCATGTAGACGCCCTTCGGGTACTGGATTGCGCTGGAGAAAAACATATCATTATAAACATATGCATGCAATGCATGCATGCCTGCCTGCATGCATGCACGCACACACACACACACACACACGCACACGGTCAGCAACAACATGCGTATGGCTGTTCTGAAACAGCCATCAAATGAACAGGAACCATTTTTAGCTTGCAGTTCATGGGTTGGGAATGCCCAGTGGGTTGCACCATTCTTACTGACAAGTATGTGCCCCGAAGCTGCTCAGGAGATTCCCGCTTGCCCTTGACACAAGACATATATTTTTTCTGGTGATGATTTCCAATATCGTTGACATTTAAGGAAGCACTTACCATCTCTTCAAACATTTCAAAAGATCATTTTCGTATCATTTCTAGATCTTTCTCTTGTCACTTGTGATCTGCAGCTACCTGTCCCCTTTTGTTGCTTAAATCAATCAGGTGATCACAACTTTGGTGAGCTTGTCCCTCAGACGGGTGCAGTCCAGGTTGGACTTATCTGCTTCGTTGCCAGTGGACTCCCGATGTCAATATTTTGTCTCGCAGACTTTCATGGCAGGATGACAAAAAGACCTGGCAGACTGCAGTTGCATTTCAGCACCACCATCCTTTCTCCAAACATATGTATGTATATGCATATATATGCTCATCAATCTATGTACATATGAAACACACACACACACATATATATATATATATATGTATATATATATCTACACGTGGGTGTACGTATACGTGTCCATTGAAAACTTGCCAGTGGGTACCTCAGTTGACCAACTTGGTGCAAGCTCCAGCTGCTCAGGTGGAGCATCCTTGGCTCTCTTGGCACCTTTCATGCCTTGGCCCCCACCGCCCACAAGTGCCGGCAGACCCAGTCACTGGACAGCTTGGAGGAATTCATGGTTATTGCTGGTGATTACTAATAGGTAATGGTGAACTTACTGGTTTCTATGTAATTAGTATTAATGATTATTCATGTTTATTAGTGATTATTAGTGGTGATTCATGGTGATTACTGGTTATTTATGATGAATGGTGGTGATCAATGCTTACAAGATTCCTTGGTCACCTCTTGAAGTTTTCTGCTTTTTTTTGGCAATTTGAGCCGCATCCTTCTTTTGTGGATGATCATGGGCCGAGCAACGGCAATGCCATAGAGCCATCGTACCGCTGGTGGTCATAGATCATGCACAGGTGACACTCTCGACATTGCCATGTGCACAGGTGAGCTCGGCATCCTCATGTTATGTATCAAACTGCATGAAGCGACCTGCATACATGCACATACATGCATGGAAACATGCATAGATGCGAATGAAGTTGTTATATTTGTATACATCAATGACCTATGTACGCACATTGTTGTAGATAGATCCGTGTGAATTTGCATATTGACATTGGCACATAGGCATATTTGCATGTTATATGCCTATACCGATGAACTATATACAGTATATATATATATATATATACATATATATATATATATATATTGTGTCACATCTTTGAATCGACGTTCTGCACCTACTGTTCCATGCTGGACACAGGTCCTGACCCTGGCGGTGATCGGCATGCTCCTTAGTGCGGGCGTGGTGCCTCAGATGCCAGGGTTGAGACTCCGCCGATCGGTGCTGAAGCACAGCTTTGTCGATTCCATCATCTCCAGCCCAGGAACCCCATGTGGCTCTTTGTTCTCAGCGCTTTTGCTGTCTCTGAGCTTAGGCCGCAGCAGGGCTTGTCGCGGCATACATGGTGGCTCAAGTGATATTTTCAAGGATGTCGGTCGGACAAGTTATGATAGACTGGATGAATTTTCATGATTGGTTGTTCAACGGCGAGTCTCATCAGCTGTCATCTCAGCATGAACAGTGTAAACAATTCGCCATTCTCGCCGTTCATCACAATTATTTCTCTTATCAACCATCATGATTTACCTTCAACCATCACAATTTACCTTTATTGAACATCGGAATTTTCCTTCATTAACCATCAATCAGCACACCATTCATCAACCTTTCCCAAAAACCACCGTTCTGGTGCCGAAGCATAACCAGCTGTTGAGCTTTTTGTGGATCAGCGGTGGGACCGATTCTCTGGGGATCAACTTGATCAACGTCGTGGTGATCCCTGCAAGAACCAAGCAGCAGTGGATCGGAAGCTGCCAATCTGTGGATTGTCTACATTTGACAGCAGATATGCTACATGTGTGTATATACATTTGTCAGATAAAACCTTAAGGGGCGATACTATCCTGCGAAGAGAAGCCTCTTTCCTGCGGAAGGTGTACCACCAGGAAAACACGGCTGAGGAAGAAGACTTCAGGATTGGATGTCTTATGCACTGATAAAGCGGTCTCAATTGACGAATATCAACCCACCCACCATTCTCATGTTGTCAGTAATGTTGGTTTCTGATTAGTGTAACCCCCCTAAAGTAATTACGAAAGCCAGCCGGCAGGCTAGGCTGGAGGATCTGTATAAGCGAAGCTATCTTGGGGGGTGTGGGGGGGGAGGGGGTCGCCTGGGGGCTCCTACTGGAAGGGTGAGCCCTGAATAGGGTGGGGGAACGGGAAAAAAGGCCTGGTCCACTTGAGCGGTTTTGGGAGCACGGGTCGAGGATGGGTTTGTTGAGGGTCAGGGATGGTTTTTTGGCGTTTTTCGGGCCTGCGGCGCATCAGAAAACCTCGTAATTTACAGGGTTTTTGCACATGTGCTCTGAGGAAACCAAAATGGAAAAGTGAAGAAAAACCTGTAAATATCGATGTTTTTGAAAGGGTGAATGAAAAAACCTCGTAAATACCGTGGTTTTTGCAAAAACGTGGTAAATATCGGGGTTTTGACCACGTTTTGGGCCAGAACCGCCGCTATTTACAGCGTTTTTTTAACGCAACGAGGCAAAAATGTGGTAAATACCAGGTTTTTTTGTCTTTGCGAGGCTCTCTTTACGTCTCCGGTTTCAGAACGTGATCCATTTGGGTTCGGTTTTTGTGTCCGGAAAAAGGGAACCCAAATTCGAGGTTGTATGGTTTCGGGTTCGCAGCATACACTCAGATGTTCTCTTGCGTTTGTAGTTTGGGGTAGCAGCTGGTCGTTGGTAGTTTGGGGTAGCAGCTGCTGAAGTTTGTTGGGGTTGAGCTGGTTTGGCACGCTTTTGTTTGGTATGTTTGTGTCTGGTACAATTTTTGTCGGCTATATTTTTTTTCTTGTACGTTTGTGTGCTCTACGTCTTTGGAGGGTCAGGGATGGTTTTATGAGGTTGTCTTGTTTCAAGCTAGCAGCATACACCGTCAGATGTTGTCGTGCGTTTGCAATTAGGGAACGGTTTTGTGGTCTGGTATGGTTGTGATTGGCACGCTTTGCCTGATGCGTTTTTGTTGTGTGTGGTATGTGTGTGGTAGGGATGCGTTTCTTTCGATCGCAGGTTTTTTTGGGTGAGAAGTTGCCAGGCCTCGCATTCCGGCGAAGCTGCGTAGGCTCAAGGGACAGGGGCCGCACGGCGCAGTGCCTGCGGGAAGGAGGGGATGAAGGGAAAAGGGCTGCACGGCGTAGGGCCTGCGGGAAGAAGACGCGCAGTAGAGCAGGGTGTAACCAACCGCTGGGTGTAAACCATGCCCTTGGCAGAGACATTGTTATGCCGGTGTGCTGTGCAGCCACAGCAGGGAGGACACAGGAGAGGCGGAGGGCAGCGGGGAGCGAGGCGGACGTGGTATCGCACGGCAACGTGCCTGCGAAACAAAGGGAGTGCAAACAGTGAAGGCCAATTCACTGATGTTGGTTTTGAAGGCCGCGTGGTTAGTAAGAAGAGGGGTTGAACAAGTAAAACCTGATTCCGAGACTTTTTGGGGGGTCAGGATTAGGTAAAAAATGGTGGCTAAAATTACCTTAGGAGTAAGTTTTCTGTTGGGGCATGCTGGCAAGGAAGCTGGTTGCAAGAGCAGCGCGGCAGTGGAGTGGGAAGTGGTTGAAGAGACGGTGGGGAAGCCAAGAGGGCCGCAGTGGAAAGCAGAGGCTCGGAAAAGCAGTGGCGCGGACAAAGGGCAGACACGTGTAGCCAAATGAATTTAGCAGAAGGTAAAGGTGTGATGAGCAAGCAAGACAGGAACCAAATGGGTAGCAAGCAAGAAGCGTATGTACCGTTGCAAAGTCAGGGGGTTGCCAGCAAGGGCAGTTGCAGCATGCCGGCTTAAGCAAAAGCTACAGCGTGGTAGCCCGGCTGCGGACCACACGGCGTGGAGCCTGTGGAATCAAGCAGTTGGGTTAGCAAAGCCACGCGGTGGTGGACAGAAGCCATGGCAGGGACGTTCGGTGTCTTGTATGATGTGGATCTGACGCGGCATTCTTGGCCAGCAGAAGTTCCTTGGAATGTGCGAGACACTGTATACATGGTGGTCAAGGTGGCAGATACGCCTATGACCATTTGGGAAGTACGGACCCAGCAGGTCGTGGAGGTGGCGCCATGTCGAAGAGTGCACAATTGGGGCTTCCTGTGCCGAGGAGCCTGGAGCACATACACGGCGCCAACGTTGCCGCCAGAAATGTGGAGGGCAGCGAATGTGTCCTGGGCACAAATGCTGGAAACGGATCACCAAAAGGTGCTGGCGGCAGCGCTAGCCATGTGTGCGCTAGCTGTATTGGACAACTTGGAGGCGAATCTGGGAGAGGTTGACTTCATGGTAGGCCAGCCAAGAAATATCAAAAACAATTGGCGACGGCAGGCACATGCAGTGTTGCGGGGGGCGGCTGCCGCTGCAAGAGGGCAACCATATGCAGCATTGTGCTTGGAAGAATGGCTGCAACGAGTTGATGCGCAGCATCTTTGGTGCCAGGCCCGTCTGAATTGGAGCCAATTCTTGAGGGAACCTCCGCAGTTGCCTTGGGTGACTCTGAAAGTGGCGACATGTGCTGCTTTGCAAGAAGAGCCTTTGGTGAAAACCTTAGCTTTGTGTCGACGGTTGTGGCATCAGAACATGGTCTTCCAAATGTTTACAGAGCCGATTCTTGCCCATGTCGTGGGTGTAGTTGGCCAAAGCACCAAAGCAGGAACCTGGCTGTGGGGAGATTTCCGAGCTCTGAAGGATGTGCTTGGTTTGCGTTTCTGCCCTTGTTGGGCCGCAAATGTGCAGAATGAAGTACTTCGGGAAAACTACTACAGACAGAGATACACAACTTGAATTTCTGCTCTGCGCATTCAGCAAGATCGTTGCCTTTGCCAAAACGGCTTCTGGTCAACACCTTTCCTACCAGCGTTGCAAAGCCAACCAAAAAAAGCAGTGCCGCTCCAAGCGTCCCTGCAAGCTCGGTGTGAACCGCATTGCCGCGTTCAAAAGTGCTGACGACCCTCCAGACACGTTAGCTTCACAAACTCCCAGCCTTGGTAAACCTTCATGCCTCTATTGTGCAACCAATGCATGAAACTAACTCACCACCTAACCCTTAACTACAGACCAATCCGGATAATTCTTCACCAGTTCCTACATGGAAAGCCCCCCTGAACCAGAAGATAACGATCCCTGCTGGATATACTCATTGTTAGCGATCGATCCTTCATTACCGGTTTCACACTCATTCATGATTCCTTCGTAACATGAATACATTACCGGTTTCACACTCCTGCATGATTCCTGCCTAACATTCGCCCTTTGCTAGTCAATAGGCGCTGGTTTAATGCCTCGTTCGCAATGACTACTACACAGCCCCTCCCCTAACAACTATGAGTAACCTATGGCCATGATCAACCCAGCCACACATGGATACTTGACAGTCGCACCCACGCCACCTGCGCAGGATTTGGCCATCCATTCTTCTCACCACGCGCCGAAAAAAAAAAGCCTGGGGGCTGGCTTTCGTCCCCCCCCTTCTCAGGTGAAAATAGATGAAACCAACAGGTAGATACTAATCAGAAACCAACATTACAAAAGTTGGGTTTGCGTGTTTCTTCAAGTGGGGGTACGCCATCCCAAAAGCCAACTTCTCGTGGAGCCCGCTATGGCCCCCAAATTCCAAGAAACGACCATATTATTCACCTCCTAGACTTGATATCCATATAAATATATATATATATATACACACATATATATATATGTATATATATATATATGTAAGTAAATAGATAAATAAATAATATATAAATAAATAAATACATATATATATATATACATATTCCCATGACCATCCCCTAGTGAAAACCGTTTTCCTTCATCAACAACCATCAAGAGCCATGGATCTGTCGCGGGTTGCCACCAGGTGTGGGGCTAGCAGGATATGCCTGGCAGCTGGGACTCTGCCATGCGGCGGAGGATGTACCAGCCGGGACGCCAAACGCGGAACGTGCGCGCGAAGCATAGGCAGATCTGCCGATCTTCGGCGAGTGGGGTTGATCACTGTGAATGATTTGATCGCTGCATGAAGCACGTCCTTTATTCGTGTCCATTTACTTTGTGAATGATTGTTAATTAACTTATTGATGGGTATATGGACACAAATAAAGAATGCAGAAACATGCGCGCAATCTTCGCAAGTGTATATACGAGGACTATTGGATTCGGCAGGGTGACTGATCGTTGGAGAGAGCAGCATTGTCTCTAGCAAAGTTTTCAATCTCCAAAAGGATATTTTTCAAGCTGATTCGGCGTGTCCTCGCTCACAGAAGATAAAGGTATGTAGGTAGATAGGTAGGTGGATAGCAAGAAAGATAGATAGTTAGATACATAATAGGTACGAATCCCACGAAAGACTTGATGATGTCCCTTGTGATCCTCTATGCGGCACAAGAGGCCGGACCCTTTCCTGACGATAGGCTGCCTTGAACCTCCAATTGGTTGCTGACCTTCCAGTAGCTTCCACTTCCTGAAACCTCGGGATCATCCACGACATCGCGACTTCCCTTGGAAGCCGTGCGTACGCATTCCCTTGGAAGCCATGGGATACGCAAGGGTAGAACTGCAGAACTTGTGAACACCCAAACCATATCAAACCATAAACTCTGCCGAGCCTCTCAGGTGTCAGATTTTCACGGGATTTTTCTGAGCTTGATGGCGCTGATTTTCGTGCTGGTCGGCAGACTCAAGGGACTGTGGCAGTCCAGAGGCGGAGGTGTCTAAGAGAAGAGCAACGTGTTAGATGAAGAGAACATGACTCATAAATGAAGGAAATTCATGTCCCCACGTGAATTACTCGTAGATTTTTTTTGAAAATACTCAAATTGAAAGCGGTTTATGGTTCATTGACACTCTCCCAGTATGCCCATGTGGTAGCCAGGTTGCGGTTGCTATGCAGTGTAGGATCCAAGCCTACGATGCGGCGAACAGGTTGCCGCTCCGCAGCCCTTCCAGTCAAGGTCCAGCATGGATTTTAACATTTTTCCAAATGATGATGGTCATTGTGTAGCTTCTGGTAGTTCGAGTTCTACCAGCCGGTTGCAGGTTGAACAGACCAGTCTTGAGATGAAGTTCCATCAGGAGATTGGTACCATCTACAGCCAAGGATTCACCGTGAGGTATCCATGAAGCATCGTTTAGCGGCTATGGATACTTAATCAAGCACCATGTATCACAACCTGAATCCATAAACCATCAATTAGCAACTACGAACCAATTTTTTAACCATCGTTCAACCACTATCAACCACCATGATCATCATTATCTAACCATCATTCAACCACTATCAACCACCATTATTTGACCATCAATTTACCACCATGCTGAAGCAATGAACCATCAATCAACTCATCAGTCAACCGAGCCGCGCTGTGGCTCCTCGCCAGGCCTTTGTGTGCACTCCTGGCATTGCAGGGCCTGGCACCATGAAGGTGCCCGGTGAACAATGCGCTTTGCACATGACACGGGCCTTGGGCCATAGGAAGTTTGCAGTCGTAAACTTGTGATGGGTTCATGTTTTTTTTTTGTCGGAGGAGTTTCATTGTCATTGTTCTTTTTCATTGGTACTTAATTGCTCGATTTTGATTGACCTTGGTGTTTGGCATCATCAGGAGCATTGTCGAGCACAGCATCAGCAGACTTGTACGCAGAACAATGATCATTTCAGATCTATTACATCATCATCCACCATAAATATTACAGCATCATCACGATTAACACTGCATGATAAAAACCATCATCATTGGCATCAGCAGCGTGAGAAGCGTCATGATGATAATACGCATTACGATCTTCATCAAAAGAACAGTGACAATCACAATCATCACTATTATCACCATCATTCTAAGAACAGGAACAACAGCAGTCACCATGATTATCATCATATTCACTGTCATCCTTGCTTTGATCGTGTGATGTTTCTTCTTTTTCTTCTTCAAAAGTGGCCGCCTCTTCCGCGGTCTACGAGAGAGTGTTCATCAGGGTTCGAGCATGAGAGTGTAAGCATCAATTGGAAACCATAAATTGATCACTAGTCACAGCAAAATTTCCGTAAGCGGTAGCATGATCAACCATGGTTGTTAAGCTGTACCGTCATGCTTACTCCACTGTTATTAATATTGCTTGCAATGATGCCCCATTGTTCACCACTATTCAGAATACCACGGATGCCTTATGAGACGACTCTTCCGGACCAGATAGTCGTCATTTTTGACCTTCGTTCAATTGAGATTCCAATCCATGATCATGAACTCTCATTAGAATTAGACATATGGGCTGAAAGGGATTGTGAGTCATCCATGTTTCGTTTCAATTCTGACCAGGGGGTTCAGCTTGGAGACCCACCATGAGCACCAGAACTCAGTGTAAGGTGACCATATCTGACTTCTTCGTAGAGCTGCCATCAGCTGCAGGTGGTTCTGGCACCATGTTTAGGAGACCCTTGTCTTGCAGGGATCTGGGGCCCGGTGAATACCAGGAGCCATTTGCCATACGGCTGGCATTGGCCACAGGCTACGGGCTACTATGAATCGATGAGCGGGATGACATTTGTTCACCCAGCCCACCTCTGCTCACCTTCCTGGAAGCGAATCGTGAAGTTTGTTGGTCTTAGGAAGTAGGTATTCATCGTGATGTCGTCCAGAGTGAAGGTCTAGTAACACACACGTCTTGAGTTCGCTCCGTTTTGCGAAGTGCAGATCTAACTTTGACAGTGCTTGCTGAGCACTGCCAGAGGTCTTATACTGAAAATCAGTGGTTGCAGTGGTTTCCTTGGCAAACAAACTTGGGGCAACTCTGCAGAGTGAGCTGGCACAGTGGGTTAGCTGTGCAGACAGCTCTGCACACCGATCGCGGATATATAAGCAGCAACAAGAGCAACAGCAGCAGATGATTCTTGGTGAATACTGATGACAGCTAGTGGTAGATCCATATGAAAAAACTCCCTACATTGCAGAGTAAATCACAAGCTATTGAGCTGGGTAAACTAGAGTTTAGATGGATCTAACATGAATAGCCGTCATTAAACACTATTGTTGGTGACTATCCCCTACTACCAGTAGTACCGCACAAGGCGGTGGCGGAAGTTTCCAAGATAGGAGCACTATAGGAGTGTGCAGTTGTGGTTGCGACGATTGATTGTCCGAGGGATCCGAGAACTGAACATCACTTGGGCCTGACTTCCTACCAATGTGAGCATCGATCTGGCCACTTGACTGGCAGCCTATCTGTCTAGCTATCTTTCTATCAGTGGATCAGTTTTCTTTCTGTCTGTCTGACTGTCTATCTATCTATCTATCTATCTGATGATCTATTCGTTTATCTATCTGCCTATGTACTTGTCTTTCTATCTACCTCACTATCTATCTCGTCATCTTTCTGTCTATGTATCTATCTATCTACCTGTCCATCTATCTATTTATCTATCTGCCTATCTATCTATCTGTCTATCTATCTACCGAATTATTTGTCTGATCATCTATGTGTCCATCTGTCTATCTTTCTGTCTATCTACCTGACTATCTATCTACTTTTCTATCTGACTCTCGTTTCGTCTACCTATCTGTCTATCTATCGACCCATCTAGCCATCTGAATCTGGCTATCCAATTGTCTGTCTATTCCATCTATCTATTCTAGCTATTCTATCTATCTATCTATCTATCTATCTATCCTAGCTGGGTTGTCCATATTGTCGGAAGTTAGACTTCTAAACTTCCTGTTGAATCTAGGCTTCACGCCAAAATTTCGATCTAAACTTCAAAATGACAGGGAATATATGTAAGCATGCGTCGCAGCCAAAGGGAAATCCTTTTTCACACATGTTCATATAGGTTCATCTGCAACGACACGGTCAGAAAAGACGCATGCCGCTGCAGGACACGCCCGGGTCAAGGTGGTTGCGCTCTAGGCGGTCAGAAAAGACGCACCTGCAGAACAAAAAGAAGAAGCCGGACGTGGTTCGTAAGTCATCCTATGTTTGCAAAGGTGTTCCGATCATCAAGTGTTTTGCCACCTTTGACCTGCAAATGTCCTTGGCGCGCAAGCGTTGTGCGCATTTTGGCTACATAAAGCACGAAAAGTGACGCGAAACGCAAGTGTTTTCCTACTTTTGTCTCCCGTGTTCCAAAAGCGTCAAAACGTGCTGTGTTTTGACACATTTGCTTCAAAATGTGCTTCTCGCCCTGGCCGCGTGCACTTTTTCGGACATGCAACTTTCAACACTTGTTAAAAACCACGGGTTTTTGCGACTTCGGACTTGAGAATGTGCTTCGCGCGCAGGCGGCGTGCCAATTTTCATCATCATATGACATCTCCGAAAAGTGGCCCGAAACGCTAGTAAAATTGCAGTTTTTTTTCGGTACAAGATTTTATCTTAAAAATATGCTTCGCGCGCAGGCAGCGTGCCAGTTTTGAGAATCATGAGTCATCAAAAGTGCTCCGAGCATGTAGTGTTTTTACGATTTTGACTTCCAAATGTGCTCGGCGCCTAGGTTTTTTAACGATTTTGAACGTGGAATCGTCTAAAAGTGCTCCGAGCATGCAGTGTTTTTACGATTTTGACTTCCAAATGTGCTTCGCGCCTAATTTTTTTTACGATTTTGCAAGTTGCAACTTCCAAAAGTGCTCCGGACCTGACATGTTTTTACGATTTTGACTTCCAAATGTGCTTCGCGCCTAGGTTTTTTCACGATTTTTGCACACACCTTCCGCCACAGTGGTCCGCACCCGCCGCTTTAGCGAGGTACCCTTCTGGACCCTCATGATGCACAAAACCTTGCAAAACACAGCATTTCGCGACTTTCCTAACATTTTGGCGCGCTCGCACTCTCATCTTTCGCACATCTCTTCTTTCTCACATCTGCATAGGCGATCTACCCTAGCTGAGTTGTCCATATTGTCGGAAGTTAGACTTCTAAACTTCCTTCGATTAACCATCAATTACCCATTCTTAACCATCATCATTAGTGTTTATTAGCTTGTTATTACCCATTATAAATTGGTTAGTTACCCATTCTCAACTATCAATCAACCATTCTTGTGGTTCTGAGTGGTTCTGAGTGGTTATTAGTTGGTTATTATTAACGATGGTTAGTTGGTTATTATCCCCCATCAGTAAGCGTCAATCAACCATTCTTGTGCTTACTAGTTGGTTATTCACCATAAGTTTGTTGGTTATTTTCCCCTACTATTAACCATCAACGAACCATTCTTGTGGTTACGAGTGGTTATTACTTGGTTATTACCTATTGGTGTTGGTTATTATCCCCTACTATTAACCATCAATGATCCGTTGTGGTTATTCACCATAAGTTAGTTGGTTATTATACCCTACTATCAACCATCAATGAACCATTCTTGTGGTTCATTCCAACCTCCATGTGGTTGAAACGGTCCCGGTGAACTGCTTCGCTGAGGCCCTACTCTTCACTGGTGGCCTCGCAGGGTTGGCTGAGATGCCCAGCTGGTGCACCTGCTGATGCCCTGAAAATCCCTTGGATCCCCCTAGGTTTGCTGGGCCCCCAACCACTTCTAAGGTGGGTCATAACCTCTATAACTGGTAGTTAACCCTACTTAGATGAGTTATAAACCAACTTATAAGTGGTTGGGGGCCCACCTTGTAGGTTTTTTTGCCCGGGGTTACCATTCTGATGGGAAAGCAGTTGGTGAACTTGGGGGATGCCCCTACGAATCAACCAGGGGTTTATGCATCCAGGGTTGGCATTGATCATCTATGAGGAGAATTTTGAAGAATGAGTTGATAACAGCGGATCTAATGCTTAGTAACAAGTTGTCGTTCGGTGATGATGATGATGATGATGATGATGATGATGATGATGATGATGATGAAGATGATGATGATGATGATGATGATGATGATGAGGATGATGATGATGATGATGATGATGATGATGACGATGATGGTGATGATGGTGATGATGATGATGATGATGATGATGAAGATGATGATGATGATGATGATGATGATGATGATGATGATGATGATGATGATGATGATGATGATGCTCCCGATAGTTTCAGCTATGTAGCCTGACCCCCTGTGCTCACCAACCAACACTCGTTGAAGGGCCCTTGAGCATGACCAAACCGGTCGCACGAAGCATATTGGGACCTCCAACTGATTGAGTTTATGGGATACCCCAAAGGCTACGCGTGCTGGGATGTTGTGATCATTTGGCTTCCTTGCCGAAGGGAAGCGTCAGACGAACCGGCCATTGATGGTTATGCCATTGCTTGGTCACCTACCTGGTATGAAGATTTGTAGGTTTGTATACACATACACATATGTATATTTATATATGCACACATATTTACATACACAATATATATATATACATGTATGAAAATATTTACGTGCACATTTGTGCAATCATAGATATATGTTCATGGATTTCTTACGAGTGTGATGGAGATTCAGCTTCTCACCCAAGATGGTAGTTCTTAAGCTCATTCTTAAGCAGCTGATTACCAGCATGAACCGAAGATCAACGGTCAATGAGTGCAAAGCTAAAGAGAGTAGTACCAGTTGGTTAACTGAGGCTATAACTACACTTAAATCGCTTATTTGTCAGTTTTACGTGTCAAAACACTAGTTGAACCGGCTTATAACAGGCCTATTTGGCTTATTGACCAACTTAAAACATTTCGGGGCCCCCACCTTGTGAAGCCACCAGACGGCTGGATCGCTTGGTCGTTGTGTCGTTAAGGTGAAGGAAAAAATGGCCCTCACCATCCCAGAGCTCCTGGAGGTTGGGAGGGGAGTGGTGCAAGTTGTGAGGCTTCCCCCCTCGATTTGGGTGGGAGCATCCACCTCATTTTTCAGGGGATTTCATCCCTTAAATGAGTCCCTAAAGATGGCAGTTCTTTTTTTTTTGAGATACAAATTGGTTTATCATGATCATGGTAGTGGTACTGATCAACCATGAAGGAGATCCCTAAGGAGACCAAGCAGCTGCGCAGCCCAGCACCACCACGGTCGCACTTCCGCACCGACGCGGAGGCCTCCTGTAGTCCAGGCCCACAGCAGTGGCGGAGCTTCGGACTTTGGGCTGCGATCTCGCTGTGTCTCGGCGCGTTTCGCTTATGATGCGAGATCCCTGTGGCCCAATCCCATCGCTAGTTGTCGCGGTCGACCTGAAACCACTTCCTGCGACTACTTCCTACTATGAGTTGCTCCATGCTACTCCTACCAATTGCATTTTATTCCATCCTAGTACCAGGAAGATTGGGGCTGTCTTTTTTCGCGGCGACGGCGACAGGTGGTGCGGCACATGATTTTGCAGTCGCCTGTTGCCAGTATCAGCTGAGGAATAAATGGATGGGCACAACGCAGCAAAATAGGATCAAAGTGAAGTCATAGGAACATGCAAAACCCGCTGTTTGGTGATTAACTGCTTAATTCTTTGGTTCTACCATGGATGGCTCGCGATTTTCGGAACCTGGCCGCCCAAGAAGCATTGCGGCAAGTGAAGTTGGGGCATGGGCCTAGCTCTTGTGCTTCTTGTTGTTGCGGTTGAAAACCGAGTTAAAAGTTGCCACAATCACAAGTATCTCAAATTAAATCACATGCGCATGTTCACATGAAAGATATAGATTCACAAAAATACATATAGAGACATAAACACATGTCCAATACGCAGTATATATGTGCGGATTTACATCACGTCATGAACAACCGACCTAGTTGCATAAATACATGGATAGATAGATAGATAGATAGATAGATAGATAGATAGATAGATGGATACATAGATAGATGAATGGATGGATGGACGGATGGATGGATGGATGGATGGATGGATAAACAGATACATATCAGATCATAAATGCAGACATGAGACATGCTGACGCGAGACACGCAGATATGAGACATGCAGACATGCATGGATCCATACATACCCCTGTGTGCATGTACATACACAGAGCTCAGAGCTCGACATAGACAAATATACAATGTATATGTGTATACTTTCATATAGGCATGTATTTGCTAAATAGGCATGTATTTGCTGAGACCATATGTCTTTACATATGCATGATACAAATGCATGCATACATATACATGTATATATACATATGTATATGCGTCTACATATAAGTTCTATATCTGTATCTATATCTATATCTATATATATATCTATATATATATATATATAGATAGCAGACTTGTTTGTAAACATCACGGATCTACTAATCTTTTTCGCACGTTGCTTTAGGTGTGGCATCGCTTTGCAGCTCTTCTTCTTGCGCCTCAGTGCTCAAGGTTGCGGTTGAGATGGGGGATGGAGGTAGCACATCAAGGAAGCGCTACAGCATGAGATCGCTGTTGCTGTTGTTTGTTGTTTGTTGTTTGTTGAAATTGCAACTTGCTACTGGACACTGTTGGCCAGGAAATTCGGAAACTGTTTCTGGCCATTGTTTGGATTTGCAAATATCCATCTCAACTCACTCACATTTTGTTTGCCCTAGTGCCAATCCGCCTGAAAGTTGAAATTGCGTTGCCACCGACTGACAGGTCCGCACCAAGATGGCAGGGTGGCTAAGTGCTTCCAGAACCCATAGTGACTCACTCTGCTCCCATTGTCATGTTTGTACCTTGCCATTCTGGTCTTTCGGTGAAGTGGCCGATTAATCTTGGCTAATACACTACGTGATTTCGGTGCACCATCTGCTTTCCAGCAGTCTGCCTGTCGGAAATGATCATCAACGGTTGGTTGGTTTACAAATGGTATGTTCCTCAAATTGGGTTCAGAAGAATGGGTGCAGTGGCAGCTTTGACTTTGTTCGTTGGTGGGATGACCATATCATTACACTCCCGATGGGAGTTGAGGCATTTCACCACATCAATGATCACGAATTACCAGATCTTGAGGATTTTCCAGGCGTGGAAAATACGAAACTTGTGGCAACGAGGTCGTCTAGTGGAGCGCCTTCTTGGTGTTGAGGAGGGTCAAGAACGCCAGAGTGAGGCCAACTGCCGGGCGAGTTGGGCTGACAAGTTAGGGGGGTTCGCAAAAGTTGGGCCCAAAAATGAATGGTTTAGTAGTTTAAATGACTATGCTGGCGCCAGAAACCGGTACGATGGTGGAGGTGCCAAGCAATTTTTGGAGCTGTGATGATTTCAAGCCAAGGAGCCGACTATCTACAGGCAGTTGCTCATTTGCTTTAAGACGAGGTGATAGGACTTGCCGGACGTATCTGTACCCCAGATGCAATCTGGCAAAAGGCTATTTTTTGAAGCAGGTATGTCAATCTTATCATGAAGCAGGCCGATGTGAATGTTTCCTCACTGCTGTTTCAAACCAATGGTCTACAAGACACTTCTGACTGTTCCCGCATAATCGAGGCTTCACAAAAATAGCGGCATGGTGTATTTCGACTATGGGTGGACACTTAGCTGAAAGGCCCCAACGATCTTGTCCCTAAAATCAGCCTCTTTATAATATATATATATAAATGTATATTTATCTATTTGAATATCAATATACACATACGTACATATATGCATATATATATATATACTTATATTTATTTTTGTATTTATATTTATATCTATATTTATATTTATATTTATTTATCTATATTTATAGACACATATATTTCTGTTGTTCGTATTTGCAGTCCTTCAATCGCCAGACTGCTGGCGTGGCCAACATTCCACGTCCGGGAGGAGAGGGAGGCAAAAACAGGCGGGGTCCTGGGGGTTGACAGGGCAGCCTGGAGAACACACAGCGTCATAGTTCCTGGGTTGCCGGGTTTATGTCATGTTTTAGGTGCATGGTTGGCCAAATGATCCACCATTCTTGACCTCACCTTTGCTGTGGGGGCAACCATGCTTCTTTCGTGGCCAACCCTGGGATGCTTGGGTACAGAACGGTCCTTGACTGCTTTGAGTCTTTGATCGTCAAAGCCATCGCCCAAAGCGAAGAACAACAGTCAGCGTTTCTTACCAACCCTGAAGGGTGGTGCCCCCAGGAGATGTAACAAGCAGCTTGTAGTTGCATAGTGCATCTTGTAGCTGGCAGGGACCACCAATCAGTTCTATGGACATGGCCGTGTTGGGCAAATCCCTGGGCATCTCCAAGGTATGACACCTTGAGGAAGGCCATCGATGCCCCGGAAGATGCAGATCTGTCACACCTCTCTGCTGGGATGCCTAGGGATGCCGAGGTCAGAGATGTTCAAAGCCTCAATTCGCTCGAAGCCATCTGAGGCAATCTCGTTTCGTCACCTGCATTTTGACATGTTTCTTACTCTTTCTATTCCCAGCCGCTAGGTTGCTAAGGCTGGTGAGATGTTGAGGGCACTATCAAGCACCTCATCATTTAGCGCAGTTGAGGGTCAGCACATGACAACAGCCAAAAGGCAGTCCCTGCGAGAGTGGTCCCAGACCTCGATGGTAACCACCCAGCAACGGCAAGAAGCAAGCAGCAGTATGGTGAACTTTTTTCATTGCTTGGGGACCCGCCCCGAAATGCCATGCCTGAACAGAGTTTCCCTGATGTTCGACAGCAATCTTAGCTTTCCAGGCAGGCAAGTTCAATCCGCCATCCGTCATACTTGGCAAAATTTGATTTTAATCTGGTGTTTCCAATTCCGGAGCGGGCACAACTGCAGGCACCAAATTGTCAGGACGGTGTAGCCGAAGTTTACTTCGTACCTTTCTAAGGCAGTAGGTTGTCATGATGACTTTCATATTTTGTCCAACATCATTGCAGGCAGAAAAGAGTTTTCTGGTACTCGATGCCACAAACCCTTTGCACACAATCGGTTTCAAAACTGCAACCCTCATACTTGGCCCTCTTGGTAAAATTTCAGAACTTTGTCTGTGCGGTTTGGCCCCAATAGGTATTTGCAGATTTCGAAGTGTCAGAACCGCATGGGTCTTATGAGGTCGGACTGGTCTCAGCATTTTTTGCAGCACATCAAGACTTCTCTCCTCATCACGAATCATTTCCAACAATAAACCAACCATTTTTGGGTCCATCTATTTTGAGAAACCACCAATTGAAGAAACCTCCAGTACTAAGGAAGTTGATCGCAAGATCGTGGACATTTGCCGGAAGGTGGGGGAGCTCTGCCGAGTGCGAAAAAGCTTCCGAAGACTTCGTAAAGAATGATGATATAAAGGATGGTTAGCCATGCTTAATGAATCTTTGTAGCAATAAAGGATGGTTAATAAAGGATGGTCAATATATAAAGGATGATTTGTAACAATAAAGGATGGTTTATAGCAATATATGGTCACTGAATCTTTATAGCAATAAATTGGATGGTTAATAAATGATGATTAGTTTATTAGTATAAGATCGATATGTGATGGTCAGTTTGATCATTACCTAATATTAGTTACACAAGGTGTCCGAAGACTTCAGGTGGTCAGTTTATCACTATAAGTGGTTCATGTTGAATGATATAGGGGGAAAGCTGACGGAAGTTGGAGTTTGACTTAAGTTGCCGGGGAGGCAGTTGTTGGCGGCGAATGATGACAGAGCAAGTACAACGGGATTGCTGACCACTGGATTCTTTGAAGAGCAACACTCAGACAACAACTAGAGACAGAGATTGTCTACAACAGTGTATCCTCACTGGCAGATTCTCTATGCTGCATCTAGGTGTGAGAATAGCAAGATGGCGACTATGCACCGCTACGGGAAGTCTTTCTCCTCGAAAAGCACCTGCATACTTTCGCATCAGCATTTGTCTCAACCATTTTGCTGTAAGGATATATGGTATACAAGCTTGTTTGGATTTCACCTTTTCGCAATATAATTCCTTAGAAATGCTTACCACTCAAGTCGTTTGCTTTGGTCTCTGAACAAAGTATCTCATGAAATATCAGGCTAGAACACCCCGACTACCCGTTTCCATGTTACAGCTGAGAGCATGGCTAAAGTTGTGAGCATTGTATGAGCCAAATCCCTAGTAGCACTGGAGGGTCTCGGCATTGCAACCATGGCAGGACGAGGAAGAACGCGACCGTGTTTTGTGGGGAGGAGGCCTGATTTGAGGCGCCAACCGCTCAGCTCGGATCATGGCAGCGGGTGGATGGTTTGAAACCCCTGTGACCATTTTGTGTTGGAATATCCCACTACCACCAGCTACCATGGTATAACTAGGTCACGGTCCGCGTTGCGGCCCCGCTGATTATGAGCGTTCTGGTTTGTGGACATGTCTCAAAACGCAGGTTTCGTAGCATTTTTAAGATGTGCATGGATATGGACATCAGTTTTTTCATTGGTATTTGCAGGACTTTGAGAGGCCATGTGAGGTTTGTCCCACGCCTGCCATGATTTCGGTACATTGTGACAACAGGACGTCTTGTCAGCGAGTTTGCTGCTGGCCTTTTTTTCTCATTTCTGGCGTTTGCACAGCTGAGCTGTGTCGTCCCACAAGTTGTCACTGTTCCTTCGAAACATGTAAGAGTACATGTACGTGGACAGGCGTGGACTCACGTCCTTGTCCTTTCCCTTGGCATGGACCGTACCACCGAGGTACTTTTTCAAATCCTGCCACAAACGATCTATTTTCTGAGTTCCTATCAACTTACTGGCCCTTTTTGGGCCCGGGGTCTTTTTTCACAAACTGCATGTCCTTGTATTTCACAGCTTTGTGACACAGGCCACGTAACATCGCAACATCCTCACGCAACATCCTCACGTACAAGACACTCTGGCGACGCTGCGCAACCCCACCCCACCCCAATCACCACGGTGACCATCGTGCCATGGAAACACACACGCAACATCCTCACGTACAAGACACTCTGGCGACGCTGCGCAACCCCACCCCACCCCAATCACCACGGTGACCATCGTGCCATGGAAACACACACGCAACATCCTCACGTACAAGACACTCCGGCAACGCTGCACAAGCCCACCCCACCCCAATCACCACGGTGACCATCGCGCCATGGAAGCACACACGCAACATCCACACGTACAAGACACTCTGGCGAGGCTGCGCAACCCCACCCCACCCCAATCACCACGGTGACCATCGTGCCACGTGGAACCACCGCGCGCGCATGAAACATGTCAAAAACCGTAAAAACTTGCGGGGCCGTAATTCGGACCGTCAGCTATAACTACCACCAGCTGGTGGATGGTTTGAACCCCCTGTGACCATTTTGGAATCCATGGTGGTAGTTTGGAAGACTAGAAATGCTGAGGTCAGGAATTGGTCATGGCTGCCATGGTCCAGCTCCTCATGCCACCATGGAGAGACGCAGGTCAGGTCTCCAATCCGTTCGTGCGTGAGAAAAGGAAGCGCTTCGCGTCGATGTTGATATCGGTGCCCATTGCTTCTATCCGCAAGCAGCCCACTCTGTTGCTGAAGCATCTGATGTAATGGGAGATGTATATTGATACAACCCTAGTCACCAGCTATTTATGCTTGAACTGACGTCGGCGATTCATCAAAAGCCGAATCTGCCACGAGAATTTTTTCTTCAAGCCTGGTCGCTGGTGGCTCGAGTTCCAGCTTGGCAGTCTCCAAGCCAGTGTCACTTCAACTTGGGAACCCCAGTTGCTGCTCAAAATTTCAAGCCATTTTTGTGTTTTGAATCCATCAGATCAACTGGTCATCATTCCATCTTGCATATCATAGGGACACCGCTGATGTTGAGCCCAGCAAGGGAAGGTGCGTGTGATGATATTAATGGGTGTGGGTCAATATCATTCCAATGAAAATAAAATAAAATAATCTGTGATTACTAATATGTGCACCAGAAAATACAGGGTCAGATAGGATAATGGGTAGTTGCAGTGGTAGACCAGATATTCCCATGGTATTACTGTATCATGGTATACTATTGAAATAACCTATGTTACATACCATCCCCACAGAGAATGAACCTCATGGATTTGGGACGAACATGAGTTTGATATGGAAGCCAAGAAACCCAAGGTTGCATGGTCATAGACATTAGCATCAATCTGAACCGTTTCATCATCTATACGGTTCTTATGTCACCATCATTCAGGTCGGTTAGATAACAATTATCCAGCATTATTGGCTACATATGACCTATTGTCCGTTATTTATTGACCATTATTAAGCCTCATTAACCACTATAAATCACCATGAACCATTGGTAAACAACTATTAAGCATTAGTAGCCATTAGTAAATCATTATCAACCATTGCGATCTGAATGCTTATCATCATATCAGTCATTACAATCATGCGTACCACTCTGATGATTATCAAATGTCAAAGTTATCACCAGATCTGGGATCTGCTTTGTGAAGTTCGGGTTTCACGGCCATGGCTCAGCAAGGCGCCATGTCAGCGCGTGATGCCCCCAAAATGCTGTTTTGACCGGGTCAAGCCATCCTGTGTGAACAAGAAATGGGTAGTGGTGAACCCGTCCCAACCGACAATTATTTTGGGGTTTCTCAAAATAGAGAACCCCCAAATCTTGGTTGGTTTACTACTATAAATGATTAATACATTGGATGATTACGGGGTATCCGCATTTTGAGAAACCAACATTCGCTTCATTTGCGGGATTGGTTCGCAGCCGTGGGTACCTGCGGGGTATATAACAAGAGCTGTATCATGGTACTTCACAGTTGCAGATCACAGAACTTCTGAAAGGGGTACATGAAGATGCCAACTCACTAGCCTCTCATTTGATTGGTCCTGTTCTCGGAATGTAGAACGAGGGTACCCAGAAAAGATATGTCCGGTTTTGAATGTACAGCGTCATTTCTACACGCAAGCAACCCATACAAAACATGGCGGTTTCTGAATATTTGAGGGCAATCATAGACAGAGCTTGCTGTAAAGGATTCTGTTGGTTTGTGCCTCACTGTGACTGTACCTGGCCATAGCACCTGTTTTATATGCGGTCTACAGATGTTCAATGTGGTACTTAACCCGGTGTGCCCCTTTCAGTGCTTTTGCGAGAAGAAACATGCTAGCCAAGCTGGGCTTTCCTTTTGAGGTACGAGATGAATTGCGACGGTCGAAGCAGCAGCACCAATAGCTGTTTGACTTCAAACAATATGGGAACGCCAGAAATGATTGGTGTCCACTCAAGAAGCAGCCATCTGGGGTTTGAACTCCAACATGACGGATAGGCATTGAGTGGGAGGTTTCCTTGGTCCAGAGTGGCGCCCTTCCTTGAAGATTTTGTTTGAGCAAAACCTGCGGAAGTGTGTGGGTGTAGGAATCTGAAGGGTAGGGCAGTGCGTTATGTGGTTCCCATTTTGTTCATCAATTGCCCATCCAAATTCTCAGTTAACATTTTGAGAAACTGACAGTATGCACCACATATACAAAACCATCATCCACCACTTGACAGTGACAAGCAATGACGCGCTGGCTGCTTCCAAACGCATAGTGGTTCAAAGACTGCGCAGGAAAGATGACTTGAATAGCAGGGAAGCCATAATATGTCTTAGGGGTACAGATTCATGGAGAAAACAAGGATCATGATGCAGTTTTTGAAGGTCTTGGAGGTACAAGCTGACTTTTATCCATGACTATCCATGACTTTGGGGGTACAATATTGAGAGTTTCCTGACAATCTGTACCTCAGCAGACCCAGAGAAACCTTCTGACCACCCAGGAGAGGTCTCGGATCCCGCACAGGACCTGCATGAGGCCAGAAGTGGGTGTGCCATGGTGTGAACGATGTTGGGTGGTTGTTTGTTTGAAATTGTCAATAGCCAAAACATGTCATCCAACAAATATCCAGGTTTCACAAAATAGGAGATTCCCCAAACTGGTTGGTTTATTACTACAACTGATTAGTACTCTGGATGATTTGGGGGGTACCCCTATGACTCGAGAAACCACTATTGTAGCCATATCCAGTGGGTGCTGCGCGCTTGTTCAAGCCCAGCGAAGCCCGCTGATCCCGTGAGGTTTCACCATTTTTTAGGCCTTCATTTCAGTGTTGGAAGGCCTAGAGGCTTGGCCAAGGCTTGGTGTTTTGAGGCTTTGCTGGTGATTTCTGTGTTCAACCAGCCTTGGCCAAGCCCCAAAAGCCAGGTCAAAGCGACCAGCTAAAGAAACCCCAGGAGTTACTGTAGTGGATGATTCTTGGTACAAAATGAGTCCATCATGGTAGTTGCACTACTCGCTTCCTTCGAGCTCGTCATAGTCAGCCACAAAGTGCCAAGCCCGAGGCTAAAGTTGGTTTGAAAGCCCGTGCACATCCTTGAACTACATTGGTATCCGTTGAGCTGTCTTGGTATGCGATGATATCCAATACGATCCTTACCCTGTATACATGCATACGATACACACATCTATGAGTACACATTGATTTTATGCATACATGAATAGATAAATATGTATATACACCTATTATGTATCTACATTAGATAGACAAACTCATTTGAATGTAACGTGTATATATATATATATATATATATCTATATGTAGGATAAGTATATGTATATGTCAACTATGAGGATGGTAAGTTTCAAAATTGACAGTGCAAAACCTGTCGATGTCCTTTTTCGTCGTGTCGGCAGACCACGTAAACAATGGACACACAGCACACTGTCCATGATTTGGACCCAAATCCGCAATGACACAGAAGATTTTGGCAACACACAAAGCCAACTCGATCAAATCATGGCTGCGGCCATCAGAGAAGAATTTTGAACCCAGTGTTTTCTACCAGGTTTTGACCTGGACTTCGGAACCAAATCGAATCACCAAAACAATTTTTTTCTACGTGCTCGAGTTCGTGTACTGAGGGGCATGGGGCGCCTACGGGTATGGACATTCTCATTTTTATTTGTTTCACACTTATGTTCTGACCATCCGTACCTTTGGCACGCAAAAAAAAAAATATGTCAACTTATCCTTGAACTGCCAGGGGCTTGGAGAACTTGTTGCGGGTGCTGCCAGGAAGGTGGACCGCAGAACAGCCCCATGACCACCGCAGAGTGCTACACCTTTAGCGGCTCGGTGGCGGGTCCAGCGGTGCCCAGTGAGGAACCAACCAGTGGTGACGGTTGACACAGACACACACCCACACACACTCAGGTGTCTATACGTAGTATAAATAAATAAATAAATATATATATATATATATTTATATGTATATGTATGATGTATGTATGTTATGTATATAATCTGTATATATGTATATATTGTATGATGATAATGCATATCTTTCCATATATGTGTGTTTTCTGCCTTTGTTCCTCCCTCTATGCAGATGTATGTATATGCATATCATATACGTGTATATGTCTGTATATGTGTCTCTATACATGTTTGTATTTATGTCTGTATATCTGTCTCTCTATCTGTCTAATATCTATTTTGTTGCCTCCTCTCCCTAAAGGTATACGATGCTGGATATGTGGTACAATGCCACGACCAGAATCCCCAGCAAGGTGATATTGGTGGTTTGACGCCCAAAGTTGTTATACATACCCCAATGAAAGTACTCCTTTGCTTCACGGCGAGACAATCTTCAAACCAAGAGATTATTATTATTGATTCACCATGAAACATTGGTTAATGATGGTTTGACGTTACTCTTGATCGTATGACCATTATTCGCTGCGAGTTATCATGGACCATTGCTTAGGCTTGTTTACGTCTCTGTTGGAAGACAGGTGTACCAAAACCAAGCTGACAAACGATGAATGGAAGGCCACGGCCGACCCTGCCGTGGGTTGTCACCGTCACATAGATTTCTCCTGTAGGGGGAATCGTCGAAACTTGTAATCCAAATCTCCTCAAATTACTCTGCAGTGAAGCATGGTGCTTCTCACAAGGGATGTTTCAAAACTCTTGTAGCAACCCCAGAAGTCAGCACTTGCAAAAGCACTGGAACTTGAGACTTGAGACACAAAATTACTAGAGGAAAATGGCAGTGTCTCTTGGACTTTGGGCATGTTTAATGTCGGCTCTACATCGAAGCGAACCCTTGAAGAATTTCGCCTCACTCAGACTCTCCAGGGACTTCGCTTGACTTCTTGCGCACACCTTCACTGGTTCCGTCGATTAAGCTTTGAAGTTCCCCATATTGGCGACCTGCGCTGCGGTTTCAATTTGGCCAACTTGTGTTTTGAGGAGGCTTTGAAGTATGGTACCTGGCCCTTTGCTATGCCAGCTCTGAAGTATCAACCACGTCTATATGTGAACCAACTACTTTTAGAAAGGGCTTCTGTTTTTCGTGCCTCATGGTGGAAGATGCTGGATGATCAAGCCTTGAATTGACCACTATGGGGGATGGACTTGCATCAATTTTGCTTGATATAGTGGCCACGAAGGGAGAAACCCAGGACCTTGCCAGCACTCAAAGAAACCAAGGGATGAGAACAACAATTGGGTACCCCAACCAAGTGCGGGCAGGGGTCGGGTGCCCAAGGTGATGAAGATGAGGAGGTGGGAGGGTTTGGGAGATGGGGCCCCTGGGTGGTTTGTAGCTGTTGGCTGGTTAAGAAATGCAGTTGGGAAGTACAAAGTTGCTCACTGCTTTCAAGTCAGCTGGTTTATCTAACTTTATCGTATCCTTTCCTATCGTGACTGCCTCTTCGGTCCTCATTGCAATCCAGGAGGAAATGGCATTCATGCCTTTTCCGGAAAAAATGTTATAGGGCAGAAGTTGGAAAGCCAAAGCTGGTCGAGTTTGAAGACTTCAGTATCGTACTGGCTTGCTGTTGAGATGATCAACATGTGGTTATCTCTCAGAACCATAGCTGGAGCCATTCATTTTCGCTTCCTTTGCAAGATAGCCCGCACCTCATACCTGTCTCGAAAGAGTGATGACTCATCAACGGAGATGGTCATCCAAGTTACCATTGGACCGTCAAGCCTCATCAGGGGATGTTTGACTGGGCTGGGTTTGTGACAATGGGGCCACGGTCCCATGGGTTCTCCTTTTTGAGGACGATGCGTCCGTCTCTGATGTGGATACGCTGGACTTTGCAGGACAGGGTTTTTCACCAGAGCTGGTCTGGAATGGGCTTGGCGGAAATTGACGAATATCCAAAATCTATGTTCAGTCATCTTTGATTCTTTTTGCATGTTTCAAACATGCTTTGCGATCAAGCCTCATTGCAAGTCTGAAAAATGTCATGAATAGTCTACATCCCGACATTGGTCAGTGCCAAGCTTATTGTCGCCGTTGACCCGTACCTTTTGCCTACATCAGAAACCATTATCTTAGAGTCACTTGCTAATCTGCTAAAGGGGCTTCTGTACTTGAGGTTTCCGACTCAGTATTACCAACCACTAACAAATTGGTTGGTTGCTATATCCCCTAGTATTGTTGCTTATTATACTCTATTAAGAACCATTCTTCCTTACAGAATCCTCAGTTCTTGGGCATTGTGACCGTGGACCCAGGTTTCTCAGCACCAGGCATTACTTTTTGCTGTCCATCTGAGTTTTGACGATGTCATATGGTGGTTTCTCAGAATAGGGGTACCCCTAAATCATCCATTCACAGTGATTTATAGTAATAAACCAACCATTTTTGGGGTTCTTTATTTTGAGAAGCCTCCGTAATCGGAATGGGTTCAGACTGTGCTCAACTTTTCTTCACCTTGGCACCCCGAGACCTTGGGATGTTGAGAAATTTCTGCCACAGCACAAGCTGACCCACGTCTTGGTTGATGCCTTGATAGCACAGTTGTTGCCTATGCTATTCTCAGCTGCTTAAGACCCCCATATCCACAGTTTGGTTGATTGGAGCGGTTTGTTGATTGACAAAGATTGCCACGGATTAATGCTCAACCTTACCAAAAATGGACAGCCCAACGATTATACCCCTACTCCAATAAACCACTCTAGTATTTGGTTGTGGGTCAGCAAAGGTACTTAAAAGATGGCATGTGGCTAACATCCCAGCCAAGATCGTCCAGCCAAGATCATCCAGCGCCTGGGAGACAGGTCACTCACATTTTGGGTTGTGATGGGGCATGCAACTTGCAGCCACCTTCCTTGTAGCAGCCAATGATGCCGCACCAAGAGCTTGTGATGTGACCATGGTGTGGCGTTGGTGGCCCTCCAATCCTCAGGGCGAGGCTTGAAATTCAGATAACCGGTAAAGAGTCACCCAGGCTGTTGTCCCATTCACGACTGAACCCACTTACTGAAGTGGAATGACTTTTCTAAAACATATTTTTTTTGTTGATTGTTTGTATGATGTTTCTGTCATCATGCCACTTAATGCCGCACTTTGATACCTCATTTTTCATATTCCTTATCTTTATGGGATAATCATTGCATCCTGCTCTATGCTCCACTTTTTCCATTTAAGTCACAGGGGTTGGTCTTTCTTCCCATCTTCATCATGACCTTCCTGCTGTCGACATTGAAAGACACGCAACCAGTACGAACTAACAATTTGTCAATCATCTTTGAGTGTCTGAACCAACCAGATAACTCGACAATCACTCAACCACCCGTTAACCACCCATCAACCATCACTTAACCAACCATTGACCAACCATCAACCAACCACTAACCAACCACCAACCAACCATTGACCCACCATCGACCGGCCCTGGATCTCCCCGTTATTGTTCGAGGCGATGCACAGCGGATTCGGGAGCGCTTGTCGGTGATGCGGGGGGATCCTGGGGGGCGATGGGGGCGCAGCGATGTCGCCGGGAGTGGTACAAACGTGGTTCCCTGCAATCATTCGTAGCCTTTATGATGGTGATTTTACCAACAATGGTTGATAATAGGGTATAATAACCAACAATGATAGGGGATATACCAACCATATGATTTTACACCATGATATACAGAATATTTGTACATAGATGTACATATGGTTAACCAGCTAGATTAACCTAGACCAGTGTAGATGTACATATGGCGAGCTGGGTCAATATCAACCAACCAACTAATCGGGGATAATGACCAACAATGATAGGAAAAACAATGTTTAACGATAGGGCAACCAGGGGTGCCGGGTTTTCTCCCACTGCCATATATACAAGTATGTATGTTTGTATGTGAAAATGTATATATATACTGTATTTGCAGACACAATTTGTTTAAATCTCTATCTATGTAAATCTATTTATACGACACACACACACACATGTACATATATACATATATATATATACATGTATCTATATATATATATAAGTAAACAAATAAATGCAAACATAAATGAATAGATACATTCATAAATCCATAAACAAACACGTAAATCAATTAGTGAATAAATGGATAGATCAATGAATACACAGAGGAATGAATAAATACATGAAGGAATAGATATAGAACATTTACATTTATATTTACATACGCATGTATGCACATGTAACTGATTTTTTTCAGCATATATGCATTCATGTACATGTACACGTCAATCTACAGCTTAAGCAATGTTACGTCAAGCAATGGTATTTCCTGCTGTGCCATACTGCGTGACTGCGTGGGTTGGTGGCTCCTGATCCCTTTCGGCTCAAGTTCAAAGGACCAGGAGCGGAAGGTCTGACAGATGCTTGGCTCTGAGTTGTGGGTTGCTCTACAATATTGCCCAAGAATAATAAGCAAGTAAGTACACAATAAACAATAGTGAATAATAAGCAAGTAAACAATAAACAATGGTATCAGCGTAATATAAACAATAAACAATAAGCATAAACACCAAGAATTGAGTATTGCCCAATAATAATAACCAAGTAAATAAGCAAATCAGCGTGTAAATCAACACATATATACACACCAAGAAATATAGTTCTGAAATAGTTGGCTAGGCGTTTATGAAACAAGAAAATATGTATAGATACTTCAATGTAGGAAGTCATGACCAGGCAGGTAGAAATTGGAACAAATACTTGCATATTTCGACAGATGTCACTACATACGTGAATGTTTTCAAACGTCTATATCTGTGAGTATATTAGTAAATATGAATACGCAATCAAAAATGTATATATATATATATATATACAGATATTCTGTTGTGAGCATCTAGGCATGTATATATGTATACACATAAAGTGAAGAAGAACTATATATCAATATACATTGATTGTACACATGAGTGTAGGAGTAAAGTTTTATGTATGAATATACTAGCCGATACGTGAGTAAGTTGTTTCTTTAAATCAAACACATATAAGTATATTTTCATATCTTTATATAGACACTTAAGTGTCATTAGGTGTATATCTGAAAATAAGTTATTTTGTTGTTTGTATATGTGTATACATATGTACATGTAAATACACATGCATATATATATATATATGTATATTTCATTTCGAAAAAAATCAATTCCATGAAATGAAGATCTAAGCAAACACGCAAATGAATGAACACACAAGAATGTACATTTTTACATGAACAGATGTATTTACATGTAGACTTGTCCCTGCGCAAAAATGGTGGGTTTCCAAGCGCCCAGGATGGGTTCAGTCAGACTCGGCGCAGACGATTTTCTACCACCCGACGAATCTAGCGAGGTGATGTGATGCCAGTCTTGCAGGGATGGGTTCGTCCCAGCCGTGTTTTGGGGTTTGTGTTGGTGTATGCATTTGAGCCGTGTATCTTATAGATAGACGGATAGGTGGATGGATAGATGGATCAGGAAAAGAATTGTAAGGCGCATATATATATATACACACATGTGAATAGATGAATGCAGTGTTAGATGGATAGGAGGTCGATGCATAGACATGGTTGTGTACCTAAAAGAGGATATTGAGTCTATTGAGTAGCAGCATGGGTCAAACCATTACATATGAATCTCTTTGGGTTGGTTCCCATTCTCCTTCAAAAGTTTTAGAATGTGAACAAACATGGTGCAAGGTTTTGTCACACAGCGCAGCTGGATTCCCATTGTGGTTGGCTATATCCACATTTTTGTTGATTCATATCACATCCCCGTTCTTGTCGGCATATCCAGATAGTGGTTTGTTATGTTGCCATCATAGTTGCTTTTCTGTTGGTAGCTCTATCACCATATGTGTAGGCTACATGAGCTGCTGCCAAAGATCCCTTCTTTATCATTGGGAACAAGCTTGCTGGACCTGCTGACTGGGGATTGTCAGAAACCATTAACCTCTAATCAGCAACAGCAACATAAAACCACTAAGAATTAGCAATCTACTAGCATTTTGGTCATAATTTGGTTCACTATCAACCACTCTGCATTAAGCACAATTAACCATTGACCATCAACCATCAATCATCAACCAGCATGAGAATGGACCAGAAAACCCAGCTATAGCAACCACGGCAACCCCAATCCAGGAAAATCATCTTCGCTTCGCAGGCCACTGATGGCCGGCCCCCTGTACCAAGATCGGTCGCAGGGCGTTTCGAGGTCCTTAGCCGCTGGGTTGCATCTTTTGGTCACGCTGACTGGTGGTTTCTCAAGCCTTAGGGGCACGCCCGAATCATCCAATATGGGTGTTTCTCAAAATAGGGGTACCTCCAAATCATCCATTATTAGTCATTATTAGCAATAAACCAGCCATTTTTAGGGGTACCCCTATTTTGAGAAACCACCATATGAGTCATTTAGAGGAATAAGCCAACAATCTTTGGGCCCTGTTTTTTTTCGACCCCCCCAGCATTTAGCAACAGCAAGGGCAGATTAGGAGGCATTGCAGCATTGATTGTAGTGGGATGTCCAAGACCTAGACGTTTCTTTTTGAAACCATACAGCATGATGTTTCCAACGGTTAATAGCGATGAGATCGTCATTTGAAAATGGCATCTGAATCTTGATGAGGACCATGATAAAGTAACAGCCAATCACCAGGTATCTCCTGAACCGTGTGCTGTCCCAGGAAAGCTTGGTAGCGGTTCGTACAGTGTGGTACATCTGGCCTTCGACAAAAAGGATGCGTGGCGCCAACAATTTGTTTGGTCGACAGGAAAGATATGGCTATGGGTCAATATTAACCAACCAATTTTGTAGGGACAATAACCAACAATAATAGGAATTCCAATGGTAAATGATATATCTACAAAAGGGGACAGCCCCAAATCCCAGGAACATGTTCATTTTCATGGGAGCGGGGACGCCGATCATTTTTTTTCCCAGTTCGGGTTACCATTACATGTGGTTGTGCATCAGCCTTATTTGTTGGAATCCTGATTCGTTCTCGATTATGACGCATTTCGAGACGTTTGCGAGGTTTGGAAATTCGTTGGTTTTCGATTCTTGGTGCCCAATTAGAGCGTACCTGGTGGATGATTGACTTGGAGGCACTAGCTGACTAGCAATTATGGCTGAGGAGTTTGCTGATTGGGGCTATCAAATATAGTGATGGGCTGTCAGAATGTTCGATCCACATCAATACACCCCACATTTGATGATAGTAAATCACCAGCTATTTTAGGTAAACTAGGGTCGGTTTATAAACAAATAGATCTAGCATCAACTCCATGATTACCCTCCAGGTGATCGGGGTGGTAACGCAAGTAGCAGCTGAGAACGAGAGAGGTGTGGATTGCCAGCCTGAGATCTTCAAGGGTTCAGAGATACAGTTTCCCGCGGTGGCTGCTACATATCTATATGCATCAGGGTAGAGATGAGGAGTGATGACCAACACTGGCCCCTAATCAAAGAAACCGGTCCTGAGATAGAGCATTTTGGGAACTGAAAGACCAGGGAATGGTCCCTTGAAGCATTCGATTTTTGTTTGCCGACAACCCATGAGGAATCGAATCTATTTGTTTGCCATTTCGATTTTTTTGCCAACAACCAGGCCTTGTTCTTTACATTTTCAGAACTTCGGTGAGGAAAACTGCTACCGAAACAAGTCAGCGGTGTCAGGAGAATCAGCTGGTGGCGTTAAAGTTCGAGTGGCAAAATGCTGAGAAGACCGCTGCTGAGTTGCAACCGCCACGGCCCTGGGTTCAGTCTGTTAGCTATCGAGATTTTGTTGATTGTTCCTAACCTTGCTATATAATTGTTGGCTTCACAACAAGAATTTGTTGGGAATCATAAACAAAAACAGGAATTCTGAAAAGCCAAAAGAGGAATTGGTTTTTGTTTGGTTTCATTGCAATTCCTGTTTCCCTTTTTTTTCTGGCCAAGCATTGTCGGGGGGTCAGCCTTGTTGGTGATACGAATATGCTCAGCCGGCTTTGTGCTGGTTTTGGTGTGCTATGAATCCGACAGCACCTGTCTGTCTATATGGGAAAGAAGGATATAACACATGACCACTTGCGATATATGAACATATATTACATACAATAGAGTGTTCAATACAGTACCTATTTCATTCCATTCCATCTGCGCAGTTCATGTAAATACATCGTTAAGCAACTCTTTGCGTACTCAAGGTATTACAGAGTTGTGTATCCCAGAGTGGCAGTGACCCCATGCCCCCTCGCAAAATGCTCCTGCCAAGCGGGCGTCCAGAGATTTTTTGCAAGAAAAACATATTCAAGGAACCAATTTGCAGTCTCCGTAACCAACTCATGATTCAATAGTGCACACATACCCCTTACGTTCTGTAGCACATATACTGTACCCATTTGGCACAACATAAGGCCACATCTTTTTGAGCAAGACCATTTTGTTACACACTTTGGAATACAAAATTACCAACTGCTATAACAACCCTTGGTTTATGGTTTTGTGGTGGTTGAAACCGGTGGTTCCATGGTGGTTAGCACCCCTTGGTACCTCCTGCAGCAGGCGTTACCGTGTCCCCAGGGTGGGGCTGAGGACAAGCTCCTCAAAGAGGCTGAGCTTTGTGAGGTCTTTGGGCCACAGAGCCCTCGCACCACCTCGGTGCTTTGGGTAGGCGGCTCGCAGCTGACGGGGGTTTCGCCCCGGTGGCCACATCTGATGGAACCCCCAAGTGGTGAGCAAAATGATCTGCCTACCAGGCTTCAGTAAGCCCATGAAAGAGAGTGAAGCCATGAGTGCTCCGGAATTCTGGGGATTTCGCCAGCGAAATCAGCGACGGTTTCAGATGTTGGGCCAACCAACGAGCATGGAAGTTGCACCCGAGGATCTGACTACGAGCAGTTCCAGGATGTAGGTTGACCATCCAATCTCTACCCGGCTCTACCCACTGAAAGCTGCTACTTCAATCATTTTGCCACTGGACTAATGTTGATAAACACATCATATTTGTATAGAATAGGCATGTAAAGGCTAAAGGTAGCTAAGGACCTCACTCCCATTTCCATGGTCAGGTGGTAAAGGCGAATATGACATCATGGCGATGGGGTTGCTGGGTCCGTCGCTGGAAGATGTCTTCATGAAGATTCATGGCGTGGATGGCACAGCAGTGGAAGCCTGCAGGGTATCCTCATGCTGAAGAGGTGACATGTTTTTTCTCGCGGTTTATGCCTTTATTACCATAACAAATTGATGGTGACATATATTTTCGTACGGTACCGTTGTGGCAGGCCTTTTTCAGAATGAATTAGCAGAACCCCCTTCACCATTCCCAATCATCACTGACCATTACCAACCTTTAAGATGCTCAAGCAGCTATGTAAGGGGGAAGAGTAGTGTTGATATAGCATGGATGGTTGGGAATGGCTGGTACTGGTGAATAATGGGTTGTACGCAGTCCTGGGGAATCATGGTTTATCATGGCCACAATAGTGGTTCACAATCCCAGTCATTGCCGTGGTTAAGATTGCCATGGTAATGGTGAGTGGGTGGGTTCATGTAATGGGTCATTGGCTTACCTACTCTACACACAAGTTTCTTAGAGCAAACGAACCAGATTTCTGGCCAAGCCGCCAATCGTTTGATAGGTAGTGAACCTGATGATTGTTGGAGACCAAGTCAACAACCTTGAATGTCAACAACTTCGAATGGCAACAAAGACCTTAGCGTTCTGGTTGTTTGGGTGGATCAAATACGCCAGTGTATGATGCTTATATAATACCTACTTACATACACACATGTGTAGGGTGTGTATGTGACCATATATGTATGAATATAATTATATGCACAAATACTAGATTCATGAAATTAGTATTTGTTAATGCATGGATCATCATCATCATCATCATCATCATCATCATCATCATCATCATCATCATCACGGTCATCATCATCATCATCATCATCATCGTCATCATCATCATCATCATCACCATCACCATCACCATCACCATCATCACCATCATCATCATCATCATCATCATCATCATCATCATCATCCTCATCATCATCATCATTATCATCATCATCTCCATCACCATCACCATCACCATCACCATCACCATCATCATCATCATCATCATCATCATCATCATCATCATCATCATCATCATCATCATCATCACGGTCATCATCATCATCATCATCATCATCATCATCATCATCACGGTCATCATCATCATCATCATCATCATCATCATCATCATCACCATCATCACCATCATCATCATCAGCATCATCATCATCATCATCATCACCACCACCACCACCACCATCATCATCATCATCATCATCATCATCATCATCATCATCATCATCATCATCGTCATCATCATCATCATCATCATGCATTCATAATAATGGTTTAGTATTGTGAATAATTCACAGTCTGTGTACGCCGGACATCTCCCGGCTTGGACGGGGACCGGGCGTGGGTAGACGTTGCTCGAGCACGACATTGGTGTAATCAACCAGGGTTTGCTAGAAACAAATCCCTTGACTACCCCAGACATGCACTAGTGAGCTGCTTGATCCTCTCACAGCGACAAGTCACATGTTTTGAGTACAGTGGAATTATTCGTGATTCGGGTACCAGGCTTCAGTTTGGGCTGTGTGTGAGTCCAGTTGTTTTATGCAGGCGCCCAGGAAATGTTGTAGTGAAGAAAAGAGTCCTTTTGAGGCGCCAGTAGATTTCTTGGGATGAGCAGTGGTGAAGACTCGTGTGGGATTTTTCATTTTGGTGGCTATACTACTTGTGGGTTTATCTGTACATGACCGACTGACCAGTCTCTTTTTTGGAGTTGGGAAAAGCCCTTGAATTCCCACAAGTCTAGGGATTACCCCCGAAACTTTTTGCCCTTTTTGGGAAGTTTTCATCAGGAAAAGGGAATCTGGCTGATATTGAATCTGTAAGGGGATCATGCATCAGAGATGTTGATACATGAAAACTAGGATTATGAAGGTTTCTGATTAATGAACATTCCAGGTCTCATGTTGTCAAGTGTAATTTCATCCCATCACCAGTATCCCCATATCAACCCAAATAGTTTACTCAAATGCTCAAACGACTCATCCGGAAATCCAGTCAATGAGCATCAATGATTGTGAAGCATCAAGGTGGTTAGAGAATTCAAGTATAGATCCCATGCTTATTTATCGCGTGCATTTTGAAGGCAGTCTTTTGCCCGGCATGTTTGGTCCTCTGCACTTGTCATCAAACCCTCTCTTTCTTGGGTGGCACCACCAGTACCACTGATGGACACCCACTTCAACGAATTCCGAAACACTTGCGAGTCAAACACCTCTGTCCAGCCAAAGAATGATCACAGCTTTGTCTTTCTAACCAGACTTTGGAAAACAATTGAACTACCTCCTACTCCCATGAGTGAATTTTAGTTGTTGAATCCAGCAAGGGGTTCCTGCGAAAAAAACATGCATGAAATTTTCCAGAAGAAGGGAAGGTCACCCCATGATCATCCACCAGTGGTTTGTCACAGTTGATATGACCAGGCTGGCTGAGCAGCCACATTGGACTGGCTGTTTTCCATCCGTCTGATGATGATTCTTGTTGGATGTCGGGGTTCCAACTTCGAACTGAGGGGGTTCCACATTGACCCAGTCGTACCCCCGAGCTCACTGAGGAAATGTCACCGGAAGTTTAGCTTGAAGACTGTTCTGATGATGGCAGAGCAGATGATTGACTGCTGCTTGGACAGCACATGGACAGCAAGTTTTCTGCTTGACACCCGCAGGGATGGTCAGAGACCCTGGCAACTGCAAGATACCTTCGTCATGTTCCAGTCGTCCCATTGATCCACCTGGGCTGGAGAGAGCACTCAGCGCAGCCTCCACTGCAATCCATGCGGCACCAGGCATCGAGTTTGTTCACAAGCACAAGATCATTCATCGAGACACTTGGTGGGTTGACCTGCATGGGGCACCAGCTTCAACTTTGGAAGTTGGAAAAAGCTTTGCAGTTTTTGGCATCACTTGGATATGGGGGTTTCTCAAAATAGGGGACCCCATTGCTATGAATGATGAACATTGGATGATTTATAAACCATCCGCTCTTGGGCTTACCAAGTTCAGAAATGAATATGTTCGTTGAAAATAAACCCCAAGAATGAACCCCAAACTACCATATTCATAAACCACATTTGCATATTGATATGTTCGTCCTCACGTTAATGGATGGCCTAGTCCCGGGTTCCCAACTTGGGGAGCCCCAAAGTGTCCTTAGACCAAATTAGATGAGCCAAGTAATAGATGACCTCATATGGCTTTACGCGTCAATGGTGGTACCTACCATCCAATAGTAGCCACAATTCATAGCAAAACCACCGCTTGGGGGGTACACTACTATTTTGGGACAAGCCCCTATGGGTGTGGGCCCAAGACTTCCTACCGCAGAGAACTTGAAGACGAGGACAACGATCCTCCACTTGCTGGGAGGTTAGAGCATCGCCACGGAATGGAACTGGTAGCACTTGCCATGATTATATGGGGTGAGTGCAGATACCTTATAGGCTTTAGAACCATGGTTATTTCCCCAGCACAACCAAGTATTCAGCAGACTGCTATGACAATTTGGTTGCTATTCGTGAGTGATGTTGTTTATTTGATAGGTATGTAGCTGCGGTGGCTATTTGTTGTCAGTCATCATGTAAGACATTCATTCAAAATATTCCGAATCATGGCTGAAATGGCCTTGTGTCCAGTCCAAAAGGAGAAACTAAGGGCTGGTCTCACCCCGGTCTGTCATCTTTTGGCTATGGCCAATCTTCAGTCAGAGATCTCCACCATGGGTGTCCCCAAGCCATGGCTTTTCGATGATTTTCAACCGATGGCCCCGGTGATTTGGTGCGTTCTGGGTTCACCCACGGGGTCGGGTTTACGTGTCCCCAACTGCTGGGATGGTTTCTCCGGCCGTGGCAGGTGTTTCAGGCTAAGAGCGTCCAGCTCATGTCAAGTCCGCCCCCCCCATGGTGAGTTTGTTGTGATGGTCAATGATTATAACATGTCATGAGCATGGCTACTATGAACCCTAGTTACCCACTATTGACCACAATTACCCACTACCAACCCTACCTATATCATCTTATGATTCGATCTAATTGCTATGAGCCATAGTTGCCCACAGTGAACGATAATTACCATCATTACCCACTACCAACCACAATTTTGCGCACCTCTATGAACCATGGTCACCCCTTACCCACCATCGTCAGCCGCACACCGTTGGTACTGCTGCTCTGAGGACATCAAGCCCAGCAATTTTGTCTTGGGTCCCAAAGGCGCCTGCTGGACGAGTTGATGTGCGCAGGTATCCAGGTATCCAGGTATCCATGTTGATGGCTGTGTCTATGTAACGAATCTATCTCTATAGATATGTATGCATGTACAAATGCATCCATATATATATATATGTATAGATAGATTTACGTAAATATATGTAGATATTACTACACACAGATGCACACACACACACACTTGGATGAGCCCACACAAACACACGCATACAAACACGCACGCATATATAGGAAAGCAATCAACCCGTATTGTCAACATAACTACCCCGTGCATGTCCGCGAATATCATACCAACCTCATGATTTTGAACTAATGCCATGGCAAGTGGAAGCATGCTGCAATCCACCATGGGGAGTAAGCATTCTTCACAGCAAAGGTGGGATTGCAAAGCCGTTTTGGAAGGAACATGCGATGTTTATTTCGCTTGGTTAAGTGCAAGAAGCTCCCTCACAGCCGCCCATACGGGAGCCATTGTAGCCACACACGTCAGGGGAACCTGCTCAGGGCAACATGACAAGATCTACATCGTTGACTTTGGCCTTGCCAAGCGTTTCCGTGACGAAAGCGGTCGACACATCCCAATGGTCAAGAAGAGTGGAATGACGGGTACAGCCCGCTATACCACAGCCCCTTGGAGAACGATGGAATGATTTCCGTATTCCACAGATGGCAACAGCATCAATGGGCTGAGGCGTCGCGCAGGGATCAGAAACATGTGCTGTTCGGCAGCTGTAGGTGCTGTTGATTTCTAGACGCTTTTCAGGGAACAAACACGGTCGAGTTTGGAGAGTTTCCAACTACTCGGGAACCAAGTGGATCCAGTTGACAACCCCATTGCCGCATTGACAACTGAACCCTATTTCCCCCAAGCAGTTTGTACCAGCTGTAGCTCAAGCAACTTATATCCCTTGATCTCCGAGAAACTAATCGATCAGTAGGTTAGTTGATAAGTCGCTTGTCTCCGATGGTCGATCCAGCTCTGAACGAACCAGCCCCAGTTTGACCAGTTCGGTGGTGAAGCTAAACATGGATGATGGGATGCAGCAGCCGGATCTCTCACCGTGTTGGGTGGTTTGTTGGCAGCTGGACCTCCCCGGATCCCATGTTTCTGGAGGTTAGTGGCTAATCAGACAGCCTCTCTAGCCTATTGATGTTGATACGTTGACAAGCCATGTGTCCACCCATCACTAACCCAATCACGAAGCCTACCACTAGGCCTATCACTAACCCAATCACTAAGCCTATCTATCTACACTCATCACTGGCAGTTCACTAGTGACCGCCCTCACCGCCACCCAGGTGAATTTGCATCAGGGCTCGGAGCCGAGTCGCAGCAGCTTGGATTGGACGTGGCATTGATCCGGTAGTTCTTATGGAAGATTTGTGGATGTAAATGGTTTCTTATGGAAGATTATGGTAGTTTTATGTCTTCTAAATCATGGTTTCTGTTACCAGCAATCCAGCAAGAGTGTTTAATCAATGAAGCTTGGTGGTTGAAGATGGATAATCAGTGATACTATTGGTTGTTTAATGCTTTGATGGTTAATCAGTATTACCCAGTGCATGGGTGACTGATAGTCAATAGTGTGAATATCACTTGAAGTCATGAATACAGCGGTTCGTTTTGGTCGTGTGGTGAATAGTGTTTTTTTTTTTGTGCTGGGTAGTGGTTCATAGTGATTCATAAGTGGCAGCGATTGAGAAAGATTGATAATGATTGATGATGGCGCTCACAACCGTTAGTGGTCATGATGGTCACTGAGTCACTGCTGGTGATTTTGTCAATGGAAACTGACCCAGTTGAGTGCTGGCAAGCATTCTTCAACTATCAGAGTTGTAAATCACAGTGGTGACTGATAGATCACGGTAGATACACTAGTATGGACGATATCAAAGCTTGAAAGTCATTCTTGTTCGACTATTTTAATGATGGTAACTGCTGGTTTTCATAGTGAAGAGAGGATACCAGCCGGAAGCCCGACAGGCCAAAACCGATCAGCTGATCTCCACTTGAAACCCACAGGGACCACTGGGATCACTGTTGTCGGTACGAACACAGTTTTTCAAGGACTTGCGCTCGGTTGATTTGGGCACAGTGGGCCACCGGGTGCCAACTGTGATGAAAGTTCTTGTTGGCGTTTTCCACTGTTGTTACACTGTCATACTGTGTATAGTTTTTTTTGCCATCACTAGCCATGGATGGAAACTCCTGTGAACCAGCCATGAAATCCGGGGACCAAGCCACCCCAATTTGTTTGTATGCACAGTTCAGCGGTGATAGGACCGGGACGACTACCTGCTTCAGAAGGGATTTGTTGCAAGCTGCTTCAAAAGCGGCTCCCTCCAAAAAGTGATTCACCAACTTCTGAATCTATACCTACTAATGGTGATATTTAACCTGTATTAAACCCTTCCTACCAAATAAAACATATATATATATATATCGGCCTATGAAACCCTTGAAGCTTTCACCATTTCACCAGGACTTGTCCCAGGGTCTCCATTTGCGGTGCTCAGGAGATGATCTGGGATCGATTGGTTATGCCTCTAGGCGTATTTACAGCGGCACCCGCATCCCCCAAGTGTGGGCCTGCAACAGGTCCTTGATGACCACTGGTGGACCATTATGAACCATCATAAACTATCGTGTGGACCATTTGTAAACAAGGATTGGTTAACAAGGGCATCATCAACAAACTCCGGAAATTCTCCAAGTTGAGTGGGGACCTGACAAGGATCTCAAGCTTTTGAGGGGGGCCTGTGGACTGCTAAGGATTCCCCATGGCTATTTGAGCTGTTGCAGTGAGTAGTTGGGGTTCCGATCCTGAATCCTGCGTGCAACCTGGAAGCACTGCCAAAAAATCCAGTGAACAATCATAATTTTTGGATGCTTCAAGGGTACATCCAAGGGGGACTTGCCCCTCTCCAACTGAAAAAGTGTACGTCACCTTTTCCGGTCGAAACTCGTAGTGACCTTGTCTCGTCCGCGGTGCCTGGCAGTTGATAAGTTGACATTGGAAGCTCACTCCGCGCCCCGGTGACACGCAGGGCCCTGGCAGTGCCAAAGCCGAGGTCCTTCTCTATTTTTTGCGTGGCGAGCTCCCCTGGCAGCTTGGCCAATGGCCCTTGGGGTGGCGGCTCATGGGCGAGCAGATTCCTATGTGAACAAAGATCTGTCTCCTGAAGAAGCGAGTGAGAAAACGACCGGGCACATTTCTTTTACATGAAACAAAAATTGTTTGGTTCATCTTGGGTTAGTTGGGATACTAGGGAAGTCTCATGAATCAGCAGCACGCGCGAGTGCAATTGCTATGAACCCACTAGCCTCCTGCAGTTCCTTCTTCCATTCAGCCACTGGCGGAAGCCACTGGGAGTTTGTAGCAAATTGTTGGGTTGCCAGGCCGCCATGCCGGCCATGTTTGAAGCTATCCCTCGCTCTGTCATTCTGAGGCAGGGCATCAATCATCGCGACAAGAAGAAGCGGAAGAAACGCATTGGCAAGAAGAAAATGTCGACGTCACACGAACGATTGTGCATCTTGGCGTCGTCTTTGGTGGAGTTTCCGTGATGTAGTTTTGGAAGATTATGTCATTCCCAAAGCAAAGATTTGTTGTAGACATACTGATCAATGATGATGGTTCGTGATGGTCAAAAGATAGCTAATTGGTCGTCTCCAACGATGCTGAACGAGGATTTATTGTTGCGGTAGGGCAGGGATGGCTGACTCTGTAAGATACCAAGAAAGGAGACAACCGCTTCACTTCCAAAATCTTTTAGGTCAATGATTTTCAGCCGCGGGCAACAACATGCTTCATAGATGTAACACACAACTACAAACACAGCCAAACAAAGTGCAAATTTTCACGACTGCCACGCCGTCCGTTCATGTCTTGTATGTCTTTTGCATTCTACGAGGCAATCAACGAACAACTGATGGTTAGTTTACTATCATTATCATTGAACTGGTTGAAATGCTTCAACAAACTGATGTTGACAATACTTCAAGGACTGGTTCGACTATGCGTTGCTGTAGCCCTGACGTTCTTGTTGTCCCTGCCAACTCCTCAAGGACCTGCTGTTTTATGTGTCAACGTCCAACAGTGGGTAGATGCTGGTGACCAGGACGTGCCCTCATAGTCGCATAGGAGGTGCAAGTCTTCCCTGGGCTTGGCGCACTTTCGTTGAATTGTAGCAGAAAGGTATCGCTTCAGACTCGCGAAGGTTAGTTGTTGGTGTTGGAAGTGAGTCGCCCGTCAAAAAGTTCCATATTTTGCCTAAAGTCTCCCAGCTGTTTCAATCCGTTCCGACCGAGGCAGAGGCTTTCCCCGTGAATTCGTGCAGTACTTGGAGTACTGTGATGAGCTTGCCTTTGAGGTAAGGGGGAGGGTGGGTACAAGTTGTCATTGCAAGGGACATGTTTCTGGCTGTTGGTTGGAAATACCCTTTAAAGAGGGAGCGATATGGAGCAACCAGGAGTGCTGTAGCCAACTGGTAGTTCTCCCGCCGAAGAGCTAGCACAGTTGAGCATCATGTTTTACTGCGGTCGCCGTTGCAATTGTCGTGGTCAGACTGTTGCCAACAGTGGGGATTCAAAACAGTGTACTGATTGGCACCACAAAGATGACGATTTTTCGCGGGGAAGATTGTCCAATTTGAGGTTGATGGTTTTTGATGGGTTGGCATAGTAGCTTCTTCCCGAGCGGATTGAGTCTCACGATAGGATTGTTTAGATGAGCTTTTTGTGCCCCGTGCTGAGAAAATTCTCAGAAGGAAAGGGTCGGCAAATGAATCATGTGAACCAGATTAGTCTTCGACTGAAAATCTTAGAGGTTTGAAGGGCCGACACTGCGTTTCTTGCTTTTTTTTGGGGGCATGACACGTGATGTCAGGAATG
>VSDK01022939.1:73810-84721 GCA_009767595.1 Symbiodinium kawagutii
CCCCGATTACGACTACCTTCGCTCTTTGATGCATAAGGCTGGCTGAGTGGTGGGAAGAAGTCTGGCAAGGCCCAGTTCGCCAGACCGGCCTTGAAGATGATCCGTTTTGATAGTGTTGGACTGAAATTTGGACCCAGGTAAACTCCTCCCAATGGGGGTTTCTCAAGAAAGGGAACCCCATAGAATGGCCGGTTTACTACTATTATTGAACCATAGGGATCAGGAAACGTTCATACATTGTAAATGCGCAAAAATGCTCTTCTGTTGCAGTCTCCATGATAGATTCTTAACATATTAGTACATGCATGTACACGTACAAGACCAGATGACTGTGATAAATGCAAACGAAGAAGAGCTGCGCGATGCCACCAAGAGCACTCAGGGGTTGTGAAACTCAGGGCCCACCAGGTTCCAATCAGTTTGTTGGTCAGGCGACCCTGAAAGGAGCGGCAGAACTGGCGGGGTGTGGTCTTTGGGGCCTACAATTGGGATTGGCTAAAGCACGACCCCCAAGATTTGAGACCATGCGTCCACCCAAACTTGGCCATGATTCAGTTTGCAACAAGCAAAAGGCGTCAACAGCACGGACTTTGCAGGGGCACTACAAGGTTAATAAGCCGAGTTAACTATGGGTATATACAATATATATATATATATAAATATGTACACACATACATATTTATATGTATACACCCTGTAATTAGCTTATAATCGGGGTGCCCCACCCAATAGTATCCCGACATCTTCGAACCGACCAATCCAACAGGCCGGCGAACGTCACCGCGTGGACTTTGATGGGCAATTCGATTGGATCCTCCGAAGCAAGAGGCGAGCTGCACAGACGCTGCTCGTTGCGTGTGCCCCCAAGACAAGCACCGTGGGAAAGGCCATGTGGCAACCACGAAACGACAAACCCAGAAGCGGTCGGCATCAAATTATTGTGGCAAATTGCTTGATTATCATGTCGGAGTAGCTCTTTTTATCGAGCGCACATCAAAAAATACCTGACTTGGCCGCCCGACTTGGCCACCCTACTCTAGACAAAATTATACTTCGGTTGGCCAACTGGTAGGGATGCTATGCAAAGATTCATGGGATACCAGGTACTGAGCACTACATCGGACTGAAGAAGGGTTGTCAAATGCTGAATCAGTTGCAACTGGGGATGAGTTGTCAGTACACCAGGTTTAGCCTCTGGTAAACTAACCTGGCTATGGAAAATCCACCATTTCTAGCTGATCTCCCAGGGTTTCAAGCATGAAACATGGTGATTTTCCTCCAGGTTGCCAGGTTGGGTATCACTTGGATGAGATATTTCCATTGCCATGTTGGTTCACCGGAGGGCAAGCCACCAGCTAACCCACCAACCAACCCACCAACCCACCTGGTTGCACCGAACACTTCGCTCCAGGAAAGCCGCCGTTTCGGGGATCTCGGAGGACTACTGTCCAGAGCCACCTGGTGGAACGACCGGTGCTGTGTACACTGCCACAAGTACCGTTAGTCAATTGGAATGAACCATGGACTAACCATAGTTAACCATTGACTTATAGTTAACCATAGTCATCACATCAATCTACTGACCACAATTGGCCATTGACTTATAGTTAACCATAGTTATAGGTTAGTTAACTATAGTTAAATGGCTTATAAACCAACTTGAAACGTTTTGGGGGTTAACACTGTGCATGTTTCATGTTCTGATTGCGGACATCAGGTCTCAACACAGAGCTTCCACCAAAATTGTTACCGCCACTTGTTGAAGATGCAACTGCTGAGAGATGACATAAGTATCTATGGTGTTTATGTAGTATGTATGTAAGTAATTAGTTGTATTTGGACGCACGGAAATCATACGAATATCAATGGATATATAGACATATATATATGGATACATATATTTACCCATAGAAGGTATTTGCAAATACAGATTAGTCATACTTCTTTCTCCCCCTCTCTGTATTTCTATGTATTTATATCATCCATATCTGTTTTCATGTCCGCAAATGCAAACGCATGGTGGTATCCTACATAGACACGCGTAGGTCGTAGGTAGGTATCAGTCATCCACATATATAAATGCATATATATATATATATAGACATATATATTTTAATGCATATATATATAGACATATATAAATATATAGACATATATATAGACATATAAATATATATATATATATAGACATATATATATATGTATATGTAGTTTTATACCATCGCGCTATTTTATTCCTTCCCGCGATTCAGCGGTGTTTCCTTGTTTCATTCGAGTTTCATTCCTTTCTAGCTCTTGCGTGGTTTGGAAACGCAAATGCCCTCCATCACGAAAGTCTTGAGTCTTAACCTTATGTTTTCATCATTTCATCGGCGTGTTCAGTAGTAGGTCCACTGCCATGGCGGATACTGGCAACGCATTGCCCGATTGGCCACCACAATCAGTGCCATCGGTGGATCAGTTGCGCTCATATCAAGTTGTGTGGCAACATCAAATATTCTTGTGTCAGCAGAGGGACCTGTGCGAATCAGGGAGCATATTGAATGATATTAGATGTTATTTGGTATGCCTGTTCAATCCTTTTCAACGTCCTGGAGAATCCAAAATTCACCATTGCAGCATGGATGAGACTTCAAATGTCCCATCAAATTCAACGGATGAGAAGTGGTATTCGATGCATTCGCTTGCAGCCTTTGAAAGAGTGAAGAAAACAATTGTGGTTCGAGTTGCTTCCAGCCTTCCCTCAAAAAAACAATGATCTCATGTTTCTCTATGGATCTTTGGAAAGACGCGAGATCATCGGCTTCCCGTCCCCCAAAGGAGCGGGCCTTGGCCACTGGTCCTGATGTGGTTCAGTGCTCAGGGAGCCAATATTCAGTTGATCATCCCATGTCCCACATAGAACACTGGGAGAATGAGAATTTGGCCAACGCCGACAATATCAAGGAAGGAGATGAGGAAAGAAGAGAATCAAGTCAGATGAGGAAAACACACTGGCACAGATGCTGAACAATGACGGCTAAGCATGATGTAGTGGGCAAATCTCACAGTGTCTAGTGCTAGGTTGAAAAATCATATGCGCACATTTCCTTGTTTGGTCATATTGTAGATCCACAGTTGAGGAAAACATTAGCTTTGGCAAGGCAAAAGCGTAGCAGCTTCGGAATTTGCTTTTCCCATCAGATTTGCAGAGTTTGAGGTCTCCCTTGGCTTCAAAGTGCCGCCCTGGAGCATCGCTTGACAGCGTTTCTCACTGGCGAGTTCCAGGATGGTGTCCATCACATCAGTCTTTGTTTCACTTTTTGCCGTGCCTTCCCAGCAAGGATCAAGCGGATGTGACCTTCCAGGTGGCCTCTTTGAAGAAGCCAGAGCGCATTGCCGCGCACTCAAAGTGCACCTTGCTGGAGGTCCAGAAAGTGGTGCTGGACCATGCTACATCGCCATGCTTTTGGTACAATTGTCATGGCATGCCATGACAAATTTCAGTCTGTGATGGTTTCACTCAGTTGGGTGGGCGCTCAAGGTCCTTGGAGAGATGCCTGGTGTTTGATGTGGCTCGGGCTGCCCTGGGCTCAGTGTCTGGTTCGAGCAGCTCCTTCGGGATTCTAATACAGGAGAATCTCAGCTGGTGCATGCAGGCTTGAAAACGTTTGTATATCATTCATTGGATTCGCAAAATCATTGCCCACAACAGGATGCAATTGTGTATCTTTTCCGTTTCCCTATTTTTCTCCCAAACTTGAGATCTGTTTCATTCACCTTCAAACCTTGCGTGATCTTCCGTGTATATCCACTGTGGCTATTGACTGTTGCAGCCTACTGTGTTTGTGTCTTGCCATTGTCTCCTTTGAATTGAGATTCAAGGACTTGTTTTTCTTTGAATTTCGAAATATGGCTACCTTGGTGTGCAATGCATGGTATGCTCAAGCTTTTTTCGCATGGCATCACAGCTGTTCAAGTGCTGATGCCAGGATGATAGATCACTTCAGATCCTCCGCATCAAGGACCGGTTCGCCGCCGAAAAGGCATCACGTGGATGGTTTGCTCCTCAGCAATAGGGCTAGACCAAATGCAGCTCGGCTTTCCCGAAACCACCATCCCAACGACAGGTCAGACATCCTGCTCAACATCACCTTCGTTGAAGGTGTTGGAGCCGCTTCCCCAGCACCTTTGGGTGAGTGGTGCTAATGTTTGAGTTGTGGCTATTTTCCAAGGCGGGCTTCGCAAGGGAGATTCAAATCTCCCATGCAAAGCTCTTTGGCTTGCGCTTTTCTTTGGATTTGCAGGCAGAGCTGGAAACTCAGTTGGGATGAAGGTCCACAGGTCCACAGCTCATTGGAAGCGTGCCACAGCACGAGGTTTGCGAGGCGGCGCAACACCATTGAGCTGAAGGGCTGGACTCCGCGAAAGAGGTCCGGTGCCATGCATCATATTGGATTACACGACCTTGATGTCCAGGTGTCTCCGTACGGTACTTTGTTCCAACAAATTGTTTCTTGCCGGAACCATCAAGATATGTTCTGCATGGCTTGTTATCTTTGTTCTGGTCCTTTTTCCAATTGAGTAGACGAGAAACCCGCAACTTCACGATGTGGGGACTGTTAGAGAAACATGTCTCTTAGGGCTGCTGCTCCCGTAGTGGTACATGTACCAGGATGCTCCGAACACCTGCAGAGCCCGCAACGAAGATTGGCAGGACCAGCTTCCACGTTGGGTTCAAAGTCTTTCGGGTGGTTTGGGCACTGGACAACCACTAAGTTTGGGGATGCATTGCGCAAAAGGGCTTTGGTTCGAAAGTGTTTCCTACAAACATCATCCTCTTCGCAGCGGTCAGCCAGGGATTGAAGATTGTTTGCAACCTTCCGCCCCATTTCCAGTCCAGAAACCTCGAGCCAAAAAGATCTGACCAGCGAAAAGCGTTTCGGGCAGGAACTCCATGTGAGTGACCCGAGCTGGTGGCAGCAGCGCTGAAAAAAAACGTGGCCCCGGGCTGGAGTGCAAGCGCTCCACATGTACATATTATACACCAAAATCAACATAGAGAGAGAGAGAGAGAGATAGATGGATAGATAGATATAATTTGCGCACACCTGCGTAGACTCTTAACGCCGTATAGGTGTCTGTTTATGTATCCATACATACGCATGCCGATACATTTATAACAATCTTTGCCAGCCACACATTGGAAATCCCATCTTTTTTTTTACCATTCACCCAATCATTTTTCTTATCATCTATTTAATCATCACTGTTTGCTACATCATTTTTCTTATCATTTATTCAATCATTTGTTTAATCATTTGTTTGCTATTTGTTCCTTTTCAAATAACCACCGGTGAGACACTCTTGTGGGGCACCCTTCCAAGACACTCCTGGGATCACTCCCTTCAAACCGAAGCTTTCATGTGAGACTTCCTCCAAAACTGAAACTGACAATTTCAAAAAGTGACTTCAAAAGAATGGTAGTATCCACGGGTTTGTAATGGTGTTTACCATCCTAGTTACTAAGACAGTTGCTAGTTAGTTTACTTTTGTTGTTAACTATGTCAGTCATGTATGCATACATGCATGCATGCGCTGCTAAGTTTCCCAAGTTTCCACAATCTCACTTGACAACTACTGCACTGACTGGATGCTGCCCGCGCTGACTGGATGCCCTAATCCAATATCAAATGTAAAAGGAGCTGAACTTCTAGGATTGGGATTGGCTTGGCTTGGCCATGATCGTGATATTGGTCAAAGAAAGGTATGGAGGTGTAGGTAGAGGATAAGCTTCTGTATTGCACTTGGTAAGACTTTTCTCAGGCACTGGACTGGCTGGCAAGGCAAGGGATAAAATCATGAGAGTTTAGGGGCATTTTGTGTGACTCGTTGCGCAAAACATCCTTGCAAAAAATGATATCAAGAAATCTAGAAGAATTTATAGCCATAAAAAAATGAGATGAACTAATCTAAGAAAAAATGACAACCACATCAACAGGATAAATTTAACCATGCCTGAACATGATAAAATATTTTTGGTGCCCTCAGTCTGTGGCTGAAAGAATCTTATAATGATAGTGTGTGTGCACATGTATTGGTATTGACCATTCTTAATCATTGGTAACCATCATTGACCACTATGAACCAAACTTATTCAGTTCATTCACGAGTACATATCCATATTTCAGTCCATCTTCGGTGATCGCCAGTGCTTATAACTCACCTGAGTCATGGTGAGGTATTCGAGCTACGATTCGACCTACTACGAGTCCTACGAGGTGGCTACCGTCTGACACCAGGGTTGATTAGTTAGATCTCATGGGCTTCCAGTCATCCAAAAATAGAATTTAGTAATGGATAATGAACCAACATCAAGCATAACATTGTTGGTTCTGTAGGGGTTATGTAACGGTTATAACCATTAATAGTGGTGAATAATAGTGGACAATGACTATCAATATGGGTGATCCAGCTATTAATAACCCCAGAGTACGTCTGACTGTAAATCATCAGCTCCATGGTGAAACCGGAGGTGGTTTATGAACATGGATCGAGCATCAGCGGTGAAAGTATCAAACATCCCCTAATTTGATAAACCCACAACCATTTGGCCGTGGGTCAGTTCACCCCGTACCCCTGGTTCCCCTATCATTAACCATTGGTTTCCCTATTATCGGTTGGTTATTGTCCCGTATTATTAATGGTTAATATTGACCCATAGCCATTTGTTCCCACGCATCGCGAGCAAACCCGACCTTGAAACTACTGGGGGTAGGGAACTGCCCGGTGCCGACCTGAAGGATTTCATGGTGCTGCCCATTTGGGTGCGAGATGTCGCCCTCCAAACGGTCTCATCCTGGGTGAGTTGGTGGCATGTAGATGGATGATAGCAACCAATTCGGAATGACCAAGGGTTGAAATGGTTCATAATGGCTAACTAACATGATAGCAATTAAAAATAAGAATGAAATGGTTCATTTTGGTATATTTCATTCTTATTTTTGCTGATGATCTGTTCTATCATCAATTCATTCTCTGATCAGTAACTTTCGCGAATCATCCTGTAATTCAGATACCAAAAGACGTCCAATGATCAGCAATCCGCAATCATTGCTGATTATCATTGACAATTGTCTCATGTCACTATCCATCATGGACCACCATTTGCACCAAGCATTGACAGCACCAGCGTCACCGGTGCACAGGAGAGTGACCCCCACGCGGACGCCGGGCGCGATGCGAAGCGTCAGAAAAAGTTGCGGGTGCGATGCGAAGCGCAGCTTGGGAGGGAGCTGCGCCAGGAGCGAGGCCAGGAGCTGCCACAGGTGGCCACTAACCATGTGGCTGTGGGTCAATATTAACCAACCAATACTGGGGGAGAATTACCAGCAAAACCATAGGGAAAACAATGGTTAATGATAGGGGAACCAGGGGTACGGGGTTTTGACCCACAGCCATGTGACTGTGAAGTCAATTGGATTTCTACCCGCCAAATGTCACCATAGTTCTACAATTCGCCTAGCAGTTAGCCCAGTTATAAAGCAACGAATCGCTATCTTGGGGGCCCCACCTTGTAGCGAATGAGTTTTGTTCCCTGGACTTAGTTCGGTTTTATCCCAACCTGTAATTTACTATGGTTCAACCAGGTAGCTGAACCATGGCTTTATTCCCTGTGATTTACTATGGTTTTATCCCATGGAACTAAGCCCTGTCCCAGTACACGCCTTGGTCGCTGCCTCCCTCAGGTTTGAACACAACGACCTCATCAACAACCGCATGGCCGTGCTCACCAAGGCCTGTGGCGCTGGGCACGGTCAACTCTCAGCAGGATCATACATTTTCTTCTTTTTTGAGATCATACGTTTTTGTAGATTATGATGGCCATGATATTTTCCACAATCTATCTCAGCAGGATTATGTTTGTTTTTTCATCGATACGAGCCATCATCAATCACCATTTACGATGATATTTAACTTAGCCATTATTTATCACCATTCACCACAGTCTCAAAAAAAGACATTGATGCCGGTGGCAAGTTGACGGCACGCTGACGACAGCGTCGACAATGTCTTTCGGGCAGGGTTTGGGCCAGAAAAATCTCTTGAAGACACCATTCTGAATGGCGAGTGAGCAGTGAATTCGTGTTTTTTTGCAGCCAAATGTGATCTTGTGGATGATCAAGCACCAAATATTATGATGATGTCATCAATTTTTAGTGATTAGAACTAGAACTGTTACTGTTGTAGACTCATAACTATTGCTGCTGAAAACTAATAAGCATTACTGTTGCCCACTAATAATCATTGCTGTTGCGGATTGATAAGCATTATTGTTGGTAAATAGCTATTATTGCCAGCGGTGGGGCCGCAATCATCAAATATGACGCACCAACAGTAACCACGACCGGGAGAGCAAACGCTGGCCGTAACTCTGGATGAGGTAAACAGACTCATTGCTTGGTACCAAGGAGGAAAATGTCTACAGGTAGATAATCATACACATGTGTATAGATGCACATATGGCACATATATACACCTGCTGTGACAACACACACACACACATTTATATATATATATATATATAAATAAATATATATATATATACATAGATATACACATACGAACTGAAACATCTAGGCATGTATGCATGTGCACATGTGTGTCTCTGTGCATGCGTATCCGTACAATATGTACATTCACAACAACTTGTGCATACGCTGCCGCGTGCGCCTATCCACACACACACACACACTTATGCAGGCAGACTTGGATGTATCCATTTGATACACATACGCACATGCAAGTAAACGCGAATGTATATACTCCCTGCACACATATAAATAGGTGCATGTGCACAGGAATGCACGCTTACGGGCACGCACACATACCCATATATATATATATGTATACATATACAGTATTTGCATATATATTGTTATTTATGATTTCAATTCATAGAAAACCATATCATATATATATATGTATGTATGTATGTATGTATTTATTTATTTATTTATTTGTTTATTTATTTATTTGTTTGTTTATTTATTTATTTATTTATTTATTTGTTTATTTATTTATTTATTTATTTATGTATTTATGTGTAAATTAAATAGATGAATATATATATATGGTTACATCTATATAGGTATACACACGCACACGCAATCACATAGATACGTATGTATACACGCAAGTACACTCACTTGTGTACACCTCCGCACACACACATCATACGCATCCACACATCATACACGTACACATATTCACATTCAATATTTGTCGTGCATACGTCAATTTATGTTTATTGCATGAGCAGTGCCCTACTGGGCCCTACTAGTTCATGCCGGGTCATCCGTGAAGTATTCTTTGGCATATCCTCCTGTTGGTAGACGGTGATTCTTAACCATTGTTGGGTCATGGATGCAAATAACTTTGAACAAACCATGAATCGGGGGTCCCAGCCTGTATCCCCCATTGACTATTATTGGCACCTGGTTCATCGCCATATATGGTTGGTATACAAGGGATAAAGAATTATTCACCGCTATCAACCACTGTAAATATAAATGTACATATCAACGATTAAATTGACAGTTGACAGCTATTAACGCGGTCATGCTTACTATAAGGTCATGCTTTCTATTATTCACCGCCCCGAACACCTATTCCTGTTACTATGGCTTTGTTCATTATCGTCCGTCATCACAATTGGTTACTCTTTTGTGAATCATGTTTTGCTTCTCAACAAAAGCACAAGTCTATGATATGACCAAGAAAGCAATAACCATCATATCAACCATTTTAAAACAGTTTTCAGCCACCACTTATTAGAGCTCACTATTGGCCATGATTGTCTATCATATCAACTTACCCATCAATAACCTTTATTAGCCGCCAGTAATTCACCCTTATCAACCATGATTGATGGACCATAGTTTACCAATCTTAATTTTCATTTAACCTTCATTATATAACCATGAGTAAGCGGCTTATCAAGTATCATTGAACCATCGATTAACCAGCATTAGCCGGTTTATATCATATCTTCCCTAATACTTGTGAGATCCACCCGCTCCCAACAAGCCTTGGGTAAACCAGCAATTTATCAGTTACCATTTGTTGATAAACCACCAGGTAATAATACTTAACTATCATTAATTACATTACTACTATTATTATTGATATTATCAACCACCAGCTAGCAACCACCAGTCATTAATAAACCACCAGTTCTCCACCACCAGATTATGAACCATCAAATTATTTATCAACAATTGTTAACCATCAAATCAGCCGAAATTCACCACCAGATTAGTTATTTAGCCAGCTATTATTTACCACCAGTTACTGATACTCAGCTATCTATCAACCACAAGTTATCAACCGCCAGTCATCAACCACCAGTTACTAGCTGACTATTATTCTTATGAGCCATCGCTATTGACTATGATGAACCATAATATCAACCACTCTTACCCATCAATAACCATTATTACCCACCAGTGACGACTAGTTAGCCATTTATTATTAAACACCAGCTACTAATGCTTGATTATCATTCTTATTATTATCATTATTACTATTATTGTCATTATTTTTTATTATTACTATCATATTATTACTATCATTACTGTATTATCATTGACCACCAGATTAATCCTTTCACCAATCATGATTTGCCCACCCAATTTGCCCGTTCTGCCATGATAGCCTCAGGCCATCCGCGAGGGCCCGCTGTCCCCCAGCGCTCCGGCCACCCCCGGGCGCGGCCGCAGCTGCACCGATGGTGCTGCGCTGGCGGCGCGGGAAGAGCTGCGGCGAGCCTCGGTGCCCGAGGCTGGGGAGGGCTGTTGGTAGCTTCTTAGCCCATCATCATCATCATCATCATCATCATCATCATCACCATCATCGTCATCGTCATCGTCA
>VSDK01022939.1:89025-136880 GCA_009767595.1 Symbiodinium kawagutii
GCGCGCTCTTGCCAGCAGCTTCTTGGCTTGGACCGTTCAAGGGCCACGGTGGTAGCCAAGGGTGGCATTCAGCTGTTCGCCATGAAAATAGCGACCAGCTATGTGGGTGTTTCTTAAGCCATTGCTATCAATAATGGTTGTCAATTATAAATCACACTATGTAATGGTAAACAACAATGCCGAACAATATGGGTGTTTCTTAAGTCATAGGGGATATCACTACCACCAATGGTTAATCATGGTTTTGGAAGGTTTAATAACCACTAATAGAAGGGTTATAACCACTAATAATGGTTGATAATAGTATATAATAGCCAACAATAAGGGTCAAAGAACTATTTGTTGGTGGTTTCTCAAGCCATAGGGGACCCAAAGCCATGGATGGTTGACCACCATAAATGGTTTATAAATTGGATGATTAGAAGGACCCCTATTTTGAGAAACCACCATATGGATCGAAATAAAAGTGGGACTTTCAACGGCTCGAATACAATGTAGGGTTTATATGGACACATGAGTATCCGACAAAATTATCGTCAATTAGTTTTATCATCGTGCAATCATTGGTTTTAGAGAAGTAGTCAAAACCCCCAAAAGCAAGTAGGTCCGACTGAAAAGCGAGTCCCTGCCACCCCTGATCTTTTCATAAGGCCAAATTCTGGAAATTCAAGTGTGTCCCAAAGCGAGTCCAAAGCGAGTCCAAAGCAAGTCCAGTTTCATCAATTCCACCTCTCGGGCCACCAGGTCCCCTTTTCCTGTCCATGCTTTATACAAGTGGGCTTGTTGATGCGGCCATGACGGCCCAAGCCTTTGCTGAATGCCTTGGTCAAAGGAAAATAGAGTTTGCTGTTTGTTCAATGTCTATTCTTAATTAGTTAACATGAATGAAAGAAATAAATAAGATCCAAAGCATGAATCATGCTGAAACGCAGAAACCCGCAAAAGCGAGTAGGTCCGACTGAAAAGCGAGTCCGGACCAAATGATGGTTACCCAAACAAATAATTTTGTCCGCTATTCACATCAACAATTCAGCTGTTGAAATTGGGACCCACAATGGATGGTTTAATGATAAAGTGGATGATTTGGGGTATTTTGAGAAACACCTATATGTATATTGTGAATGAATGTGGGATAACTTATTCGGGAAAGCTTGTGTGAAATGGTAGGTCGAGGATGGTCACATATGAACCCTGAGATTTAACGCTTACAGGAAGGTGGTTCACAATGGCTTACTTCTAAAAACCTCTACGTAGATCAACGGTGTACTGTGTTTCATGGTGTCCCACTGATAGCGGTCAGCTGGGGATGCAGCCCGGGGTGAGGCAGAGTTGAAAGAGAGCAGTGATGTCCAACGGTCGCTGGAAGGCAGGGATAAGACATGGCTGGGGATGCGAGAAGCGGTGCATGGAAGGAACCAGTAGACATGTATCAGCAGATATGTAGGTAGATAGATAGGTAGATGGGTGGGTAGGTAAATAGATGGGTAGATAAGTAGAGCGGTGGGTAGGTAGATAAATAGGTAGATCTGTAGATAGACATACGGTGAGTATATGCAGACATACGGTGAGTATATGCACATATATATATATATATATATATGTATAAATAAATAAATAAATAAATGAATATATATATATATATATATATATTGTTGATAGTGCAGGGAAATGGTATACAAACTCTATTTCTAGATTAGGTATGGTTGACATGGTCGTACCTGCTGTGTTTGGCTGCTTGTTTTTGTGTTTTTGCAATGTAAAACCAAGGTGCCAAAGTTTTACAGTAAGCACATGCCAAAAGAAATCAGTTCACAGTAAACAATGTGGACTGTGCACTCTGCCATGCAAACATTTAATCATCAGGTAGTTGTAGTTAAACCGATAGGTCCTTAGGTTTGATGTTTGAATCATCCAGTGATGAAAAACAAAACAACAGGTACAACAATTCGCGATGTGTGCATGAACAAAGTTCTTCCCCAATGCGTGGCGAAGGGTTCTCGTTTAACTTTGCGAGTGATGAGGCAAAGGTGTGTTCGCTCAAGGTTGCGTTTTGGTTCTTGCTGTTTGCAAACTTCCGTTTGGGGACTCTATGGGTGCTTCACGGAATGTGTGTGTCAAGAATGCCTCCCGCAATGGTAGTGCTGCACAAAGTGAGGTTTCAGACATGTCAAATCTCGGCTTTGTGTGGCACTTTGAGCGCAGGCAGCTTTTGTAGGAAAGCCTCCCGCAATAGAAGTGCTGCCTGAAGTCAGAGTGTCACTCCATCTTACAAGAGTGTCACACCAAGAGTGTGTTACCAAACGTGAGTGTCATACCAGGTGTCTTAAGGAAGCTCCTCAGAATACCATCAGACAAAGAGTGTGACCCCAAGAGTGTCATACCAAGAGTGTCTCACGGGAGTCTTCCCACAAGGGTCTTTTCACAAGAGTGTCATACTAGAACATACTAGAGTGCTACTACAAGTGTGTCTCTCACAAGAGTAATTTGCAAGAATATCATAGCAAGAGCGTTACGGCAAGGCTGTCTTACCAGACTTTCCCTCCAACGATTGGGGTCTGTGATGTGGGATTCAGGTTTGTGTGCTGCACCTTGTTGTTTTTGTGAGGTAGTGAATGAAAATGTAGAGACCCAGACCCCCTAATTCCCGATCCCACAATTCAGATTGCAATTTTCAGCACACTGAACCCTCCAATGCTGGGGGTATCCGATCCATCCACATGCATACCTGAAAATTGACTTCACTGGCCTGCAACCCGGGTGTGGACTAGTGGCATCAGCAAAAGCGAGTAGAGTCGCCAAAATGGCTTTGTCCAGAAATGAACACTTGATCGAAAATCCTAAAAGTATATCAGGACATGGTGGGCAGCGTAATTGATGATTTGTGGATACACCTTGAAGGGTTTGATCTCCCCTGGATGCATAATCTTCCTGAGGTTTGGATGCCTCACTCTCCCCTGGTAGGTGCTGGCCGTGGTAGTTCCGCCATGGACTTCATTCAAGCCCTACCTGGCACGACGCCGACGCGAAAATCCATCAAGATGGACGTGAACGCAACAGGTGGATATCAGGAGCCGGGCGGACTCGCGGGATTTCATTGTGCAGTTGGGCCCCAGTTTTTTTCACAAGATGTTGGTTCTGTTCATGCGAACTGGTGGGCAAATGGTCATTCGAAGCTTGTTGTGAAATGGCGGTTTCTCGAAATAGGGGACCCCCAAATCATCCAATAGTAACCATTTATAGTAGAAAACCAACCATTTCAGGGTTCCTAAGTTCAAGAAACACCCAAATGATTGACCTGCAAAGTTCATGGCGTACTCCACAAGCTTTTCATCGCAGATGGGGATACCACCTGGCATCAGTATCCTTTTACCACCAGATTTTATCCCAGAAGGGGCCCCTCAAGACCAAACAACCAGGTGGTTGCTGCTGATAGTCATGATCGGTGATACATAAAGTCATTGATCTGGACTCCAACCACAGTGATTTTGCTGACAGATATGACTTGAGTGAGAACCACTTGCTGCAGTTTGTCAGGAAAAAAACGAAACCGGGCACTGGGTGGGCTGTGAGAGTACCGCCATGGCTGGCCGTGAAGGGGCAGCAACCAGGAGCCCGCACCTGACCCAGCAGGCGGGCGGATGCAGATGATCCAATGATTTTTTTCCCAGATGGCTATGGGTCAATATTAACCAACAATAATGGCTGCGCACACTTGGTCTCTGCCCTTCCCCCGCATGAACCAACAATCATGGCTTATAATGACCAAGAATCATAGGGAAAACAATGGTGAATGATAGGGGAACCAGGGGTACGGGGTGAACTGACCCACAGCCAGATGGATGTACGGGTGAAATCTCTTGAAATCATGACGATTCAGTTGGGTGTCATCAAACAATTCCACTTTTTTCTCCTTAGAATGTTAGGTGTACCACATGATCTTCCTAAATTGTGATGTTCCACAACTATACTGTTTGGTAACTTGATACCATTTTGTGGCATCGGCGCACCGCCATCTACCAAATCAAGGGCTTGCTCATGCTTTGAGATGCCGAAAAGTATGTTTTCTCAATGAATATATAGGAGCGGTACTCCGAGCTACCTTCTTCGTGAATCGCTGTCAATTGGTTGGATTAGCGTTATGAGAGGTACACCAGCAACCATGATTGCTGTAAATCATCACTTGAATCAGCACCCATCATCACCCTTTGGCAAACTAACCATCAATGATCCTAACCATCGTACCTACTATAGTGGGGTCCTAAGTCCGAACCATTTCCTAATCTTCAATGATCATCCCTAACCTGAAAGCTGAACATCCACCATAGAAATCGCGGGTGAATGGCTGGTGATTTCTTCCACGGCTCCGCCTGGACGAGTCTCCTCTCAGGCAGCGAGCTTTGGAACAGAGCTAGGTGCAGCTGCTCCGGGGAGTGCTATGACGGCTGGGTCCCATGGGTCTGATATGGTGCTTTCGACCTAGCTGGTGGCTACCCCCAAGCCGTTGTGGTTGGCTTAGTACTAGAAATGATTGATGTTGGATGATTGACATGTTTTTGGGATGTTTTTTTTCCCACCGATTCTGTTTTGCGCATATATATATATATATATAGATTTTCCGGGCATGATATAGGTCTTCAACACTCAGCTGATTTCTGCGACGATGGAAGCGGGAAGGCTGCTACGTCAATGCAGCTGCTGAAAGGTCCAAATGCCACGGCTGTCATTGTTGAAGTTGCCAATGCTCCGGGGGTTGTTGTCAGGGATTCCATAGGCCTGGAAGGGTACATGGCGCCTTACTGTGCAACAGCGACGTGATGAAATGATGCGCGCTCCCATGTAAGCTTGTTCATAAGCCATAGGTATGGGCTGATAATGGCTGTTTTGTATAATGCATATATATATATATATGCATATTTCTGTATTTTTTCATGTGTAATTTGAAGTATGGAGATGTGTGTATATATATATATATATGCATATATTTCTGTACATTTTAATTAATATATATGCATATATATATATGCAATTTTTTCATGTGTAATTTTTACATGAATATGTATATATATATATATATACATATATTTCTGTATATGAAGTATGGAGATATGTGTATATATATATATATATGCATATGTATGTGTAAATACATACATGTATAGATTCTTGTTCCCCACTTTTGATGGCAAGTAGCCCATCTTTGGAAAAGTAAAATCCGGTACATGTACTCAAATCAACTAAGATTTACATGTACTTGAGGCGTGCCAGTTTTTGAACAGGGCCAAGGAAAGTCACCAATTTTCTATAGTAGTTCCACCATGTTCCACATCCTTGATTGATTCAGACCCACCACTGTGTCGGCGAAGACATATCGCGATTCAAACTGCTAAGAAACTTTACGCGAAAAGTGGGCATCCAGAAGTTCACCCCTGAAGGAAGTTTGGCCAAATTCCAGTGATCATTCAGCAGTTGGCTGGTTTCATCAAGAACCTGTTCAGATATAAGCTGCTAAGCCACAGTTGACTGGTTCTTGAACAGTTCTAAGCCCCTGTTCAGAATCATGAAGCAGTTGGCTGGTTTTTGATGAAACATGTTCAGGTATGGCAGTGGGTCAAGACCCCCTGTACCCCTGGTTCCCCTATCATTAACCATTGTTTTTCCTACAGTTTGTTGGTCATTATATGTCATTATCAACCATCACTTGTTCGTTAATATTGATCCATGGCCGTATGACCTGGTGAGCCGCAGTTGACCCCTGGTCCCACCCTCCCGATGTGGGCCGACAGGTCTGCCCTGGGGGTGGCTGCCGGAAGCGACGAAAATCGTCGCAACTGGCGCCGCGAATTGCGGCTGGAGCGTCGGGGCGGCCCAGAGAAGTCGCGCGGTTGGTTAGCCATGAAGCTTGTAGATGAACCAAGAATAGATGATTTACAATGGTTATTGGCATGATAGTTGTAATGGTTGTGATGGTTAAGAACCATGTTAAGAATGGGTAGTTGAACCAATGATAGATGGTTTATTAACATGATAATGTTGTAGTTGATGAACCAAATGGTTATTGAGTAATCAATGATAACAACCATACTAGTTGGTTTAAAATGGTTATTGACATGATATTAGTTATGTAATACTTAATATGGTTATTAACGTGTTAATACCAGCCATCCAGTAGATGGTTTCAAATGGTTTTTAACATGATCGTCAATGATAACAAGCAGAATCAATGATTTACAATGGTTATTAACTTGGGAAGTATGATGATTGACATGATTATTATGATCATATACTGCTAATTACCCAATAATAGATGGTCGGTAATGGTGATAAATCTACAATGTAGGATTCTCAACGTCACACTCATTATGATTATCATTAACATGATTCGGCATATTAGCAGATTGTTTATGATGCCTATTGTCATCGTTATGATGATTTATGCAACATAGGATTATTAACTGGGGAAGCTCCAGTGGAGATCGAGCTGTCAAGATAATGGTGAATTATTGGATCGTGGTACTTTCATAAATCAACTATACCACTAATTACAACCAATCTATATGGGTGTTTCTCTAAATAGGGTTACCCCAAAATCATCCACTATTAGCAATTTCCAGGAATCAACCAGCCACAGCTTTGGGGTACCCTTGTTGCTTAAGAAACCACCTGCCGTGAGTCCAAAGTGGAGACACAGCCATTTTCAGCTGAGGAGCTCATCGGAAGCGATTGGAACGGGAAATGGCAACTTTGCGAAGTGAGTTGGCCAAATGCGCGGGACCAAGCGACGGGATGCAGCATGGGGGTAGGATCATTCCTGAGCAGTACCACCGGTGGGTTGCACAGGGCTCAAAAAGTATGGGTTGGTAGTTTCAAGTATTTTTCCAGAGTTTGATATTTTTGGGTACTACCTAATACTTGGATACCACTGGTTGGTACTACTCGGTCGTAATATTTTGGATACTAGTGGTTGGTAATCAACCAGTTGAAAGGCATCCTACCTCGGATAATCAAGCATACGGAACCATTCATACATACTCATCATATCCGTGAATTCGCAATTCATGGGGGTACGCCCAAATCATCTTCTTCTCAACCATTTTGTAATTGACCAACCATAGCTTTGGGGCTCCCAAACTGGCTTGAGAAACCTCCATTTTTTGTAGTTGTTTAGCCATCGTTGTTAGTGAGTATCCCCTATGATTCAAAATTATAATCCGTATACATACATAACTCAATCATCATTTAACCACCATGAACCTTCATCATAAACCGTTATTTGCCGCCGTCATTCACCGCGATTATTGACCATTTCAACCACCATGAACCACCATCAACCACCATTTTCCACCACCAACCCCCACTTTAACCATCATTTCACCATCATTTCACCATCATTTCACCATCAACCAGCACTTCAACCACCATTTCAACCATCATTTCACCACCATTTTCCACCATCAAAACCAGCACTTGACCCCCCCAGCTGAGCAGAGCTGTGAGGCGAAAGTATTGTGGAGCAGCTCGTCGAGGAGATCGAGGAACAGAGCCGAGGACGGGCGGAGCCTCGCAGCGGGCAGCAGATCATGCGGCTGGCGAAGGGCATGGATGCCCCGTGAAGGCCAAGCAAAAATGGAGAGTTTATTGGTGATAAATGGTTGATATTGGATGATTTGGGTTAGTTATTAGTTTATTAGTGGCTAACAATGGTTATTCGCAAGGGGATAACCCAAAATAGAGAAGAGTACCAAATTATATTGATTGGTTGATGAACGATGAATGACTTGGATGATTTGGGAGGTCCCTCATTTTGAGAAACACCCATATGAAAATGAGTTATAGCTGTACAGTGAAGGGGTAGGTGAACATCCCAACCGGTTTGGTCACAAGGGTTTCGAGTGGTGAGTTGATGGCGGCGCTGCAACGGTTAATGAACGGTTCATTGATGGTGAATAAGCACTAATTGATGCTGAATAGTATTTGGGATGGTGTATTTTCGATAGATACAGTGGATTGAGGTCAGGCAACAAGATTCTAAGACTGATGAAGACGCACATCGGCTCTGCCAGCTGCCAAGCAACACATGCGCTTTGAGAGATTCCCACTTTAGGGGCGCCGTAATTTGAAGAGAAAAGCAGGTAGATCGATTCCAGTTTCTATGGTTGGGGGTCTTTATCATGTTCTCGTTGAGTGGTTGCTATGGTTGTCATTGGATAGCTCTGACACGAAGGAAAGCCACCTGCTGGAAACATGAAACGTTTCGAGGACGAACCCCCCAACCTTTTCCGAGCACCGAAACCAGTAACCGTACCGCTGTAGCACTAATCCCAAGGGCAATGACACTACTGTTCAGGGTCCAAAGAATTCAACAATCCCAGTGAACTGTTTTGAAGACTGTGACTAAACAAAGTAAGAAAGCCGTAAAACAGTTGAACCATGTTCAAAGTTGGACTTTGTCATTGGGACTTTGAACTATGGACAGTTTGTTCAAATTTTTTGAACCAAGTAACAAAGCCCTAAAACTATTGAAGTCTTTGAACTGTTGACAGCCCCATCCCCAAGATTGCTACTTCACTCGCCAATGACTGCAGCCAGGTGGTTCGGCTCCGGCGTCCTTGATGGAGGTGAAGAACCAGATTGCAGGCATGGACCAGCCAAAAATGAAGGCGATTGACCAGTTGGTCATGATACACCAAGTGGTGGTTTCTCAAAACAGGGGACCCCCAGATCATCCTTGAAGAGCATTTTTAGTAGTTCATCAACCATTTTGGGGTACTGACATGGCAATGGCACATTATCCTACTTCTCTAGTAAACCCTGGGAAACCAGCTATTAATGGTCAGTTTACCAAAGGGTACACCAAGTAGATGCTCGACCATGACAACGTGAATCCACTCTGAACAGCTGATTCTTTCATCGGCGCGACGGTAACCTCCCCAGAGGCGTAACCTACATTCATAAGGGCTTAGTGAAAGGTTCAGTAATCACCATCCACCATGCTCCTTGGATGAATGGTGATTCATGTTGCTTGTCGTCATCAGCGGAGGAATCTCCCCTGTAGACATGGTTCCTGACGATTCATAGTGCATTGGCTGATTGTTCCCCATTTGTAACAATCATTAAGACAAGGAAAGGTCGTTAGTATGAATTCCCTACAATGAGTGGGTTGTCCTCGTGATGCTGTTGGTTGATCTGTATTTCTCCATGTTTTGTCGGGAGCCAATTGCAATTGCGAGGGCATGCCAACTCCTTGATGAGTTGAGCCTTTGCAGAAAGGAAATCACGCGATGTGGGGTTTCTCTGGGCACCCCAAAGCTACGGTTGGTTTACTACTGTAAATGCTGAATCTCCCGAATGATAGCTGGGGGTACCCCTACGACAACTTGAGAAAGCACCATCTATTGTATTGCATTGTATGATCTTGGTCGATGACCTTCCCCTACCAGAACGGTTCCAAGCTGATCATCAACCCTTTGTGTCAACGTTGCAATGACAATTCACGGGTTGGACCAACTTTTGGGCGGGTCCTTTCTTACACAAAGCAGGTGCCCTGTGTCTGAAGTTGCCCGAGAAAAGCCCATCAGCATTTTTTCGGAGGGGGGTGTCCATGAATAGTCTACCCCCAACAGTGTCGGCTTCCCATTTGAAACGTTGTGAGTATTGAGATGGTTGAGATTCCCATTTCACCCCTTTGACCGATATAGCCAACGGATATAGCCAACGGATATAGCCAACGGATATAGCCAACGGATATAGCCAACGGATGTAGCCGATGTCTATTTTTGTGTGTCTCTCATCAACTCCGCTTGTTTGGCTTGGCAGATTGTTGCCAGGGAAGAACCAGAAGAGTCTGCGTGGCGACAGCAATGTGACAGGCATGTCTTTGTACTGCATGATCATGTGTGGAGCAGCTCAAAGTACAGGCCGAAATTACCAGTTCGGTTTGCCTAGCATTTGGCTACTGCATCAATAACAACCAATTGACTGATCGTAAGATGACTTCCAAGATTTTCTGGGCTTCATCACAATACATCACAAGAATGTTTCAAACGCAGTGTTTAGGATTCATTGGTCTGGGTCAATTTTTCTTGACATTTTCATGGAAAGTCTTGCTCAAGAAAGCGTTCTTGTTGATCGATCCAGTTGTGGATGTCAAACCACGACGGCAACAGAAAAGCAGCGAGAGGGAAACCATGATCCAGGGGGATCGATTCGCTTGGTACCGCTGCGGTTCAAGTCCTGCCATGGACAAGCATCCCCACGTGTGTGGATTTCATGGCTAAGAGAGTGCTTGGGATTTGCAGTGACTGTCCGTTTACTCATCTGCAGTTTCTTGGGTCAAGGACTTGGGTGAAGGACTTGGATGGAATCTACAATTTCAATTCGTTCATCTACTTAGCTTTAGCAATGCTTGGGGTCTTGGGTGAGATCTAAAATTCAGTTCTTTTAGGTGATCAGTGACCCACGACCTTGGATTTTGGTCAATTAAACTAGCTGGAGAACTACTCTTTGTCCACCAGGCATCGAAGAATGGTCGGGTTTTTTCCATTGTACTTTTTAAATGGTCACTCGGTGTCACTTTTTCCCCTTTTGTGCAAATGTTGGCGGCACTTTTAGTTTGCTGGAAAACAAGTGCCTGCTCCACAACGAACAATCATCAGCCATCACGTACCATCGCAAACCCACCAGAAAATCATGATTAAACATCATAAATCAGCACCAACCACCGGAAAATTTTCTGATGCCTCATGATTTTTCAGGACAGGCTCCTGTCATGGAAGGCTCCAGTTGGATGATCTTGACCGAACGGCGGTCCGTACGACAGAGTTGTTTACGCTCAGTGAAGCAACCCGTGTCACCAGATGGTATACGTAGTCATTAAGCATAAAAACGAGCCATGATGATCAACCATGATGATCAACCACATTGTTGAACCATCTAGTTTCACCATGTTTCACAATGTTTCACCATGATAAAGTCATTGACCAGTTGTTGACCACTTCGTTTCACCATGTTTCAACCATGCGACCGCTGGGAAGCACCAGCGAACCCGTCACATGGGGCCCCAGGCGAGACGTTGACTGCTGCCAGCGCCGACGGCGCCGACTACGTGGACGACTTGAAAGGCGCCTTAAGAGTCTCGGTGAATGACGGGAGCTGACTCGGAGTGTGTCGTACATCCAAGTGGCTATGGGTCAATATTGACCAACCAACTAATGGGGGATAATGACCAACAACAATAGGGAAACCGATGGCTAATGATAGGGGAACCAGGGGTACGGGGTTTCGACCCACAGCTAAGTACCAAAATAGTGAGTCACTAGATACGAAAACTAACTAGTCAGTGGCAGCAGTTAGTCACTAGTAGCAGTTATTCACTAGTTACGTTCGCAGCAGTTTACCATTCACCAACATCATCCAACATAATCATTAGTTACCTTCAGTACCTGAATGCTAGTTGTGTGGTGGATACCGCTATCCCGTATTTTTCACGCAACTTCAATGGTGGATGTCACCGGTGGGTCAATTCATGAGATCTAGGAGTCGTCATCATTTTCCAGCTTGAAATGGTTGTGAAGACACCGACGATGTGCAGGTTGTTCTATACCTTTCAACTGCTGCCAACGACGGCTTTCGAACTGTTCATTGATTCTAAGCATAACGAGCTTTGAAAGAGGCCTTCGATTTTATCCGATGATCCGGCCTGTTTCAAAGGATCGATTTTGTTTTTGAAGCAGTGAATGAAACCCGCAGCTGTTGAAAAATGCCATTCAAGTGATTGTTGACAGAAACACACACACACACACACACACGCACACTGAATCGCCAACCGACTCAGTATGGCTTTGGGTATCCTTTTGGGTCCACAGTTCTGATCGCGTTGATCCAAGGATGGGGCCCCGGTTCCATGAAATCCATTGGGTAATTTGACGTAGTTCAATCTGCCAATTTGTGGTTTATTTTCTTTTTCCGGTCGGGATGACATCAACTGCGGGAACTGCAGTGCAGTGTAGCTGTTATGGCACTGGATTATGATTTGGGACGCTCCCAAGTGAATGATTGTCTATTCAAGTACATGAGTCTTCCATAATTGTTGAGTCTCCAAATATCCATGGATCAATTAGGTTTCATCGGTCGGTGACGTGCTAAATCGTAGCTGGTTTCATGTGGCCAATAATGCATCATAAGATGGTCAATGATGCTTGGTGATGATTACTTCTTGATAATGATGCTTGAGAAAGACTCATGATGATGGATCATGTCATCCCAAAATCAACATATGTGATATGGGTTAATTTCCAAAGATGGAACATCATAGATATTCAAGCCACCAAGTTGGTAAACGTTTGGCTATTCGATAACTACCAATCATGGTAGAGAAATCGTTGTGATCAAGTGGCTTGCCAATGTTCAATGATTGTGGGGCACTGACATTGTACACACATGCTGCCCATGTGTCGAACATGGCTGTAGATCAAAACTGAATTGTCTTAGTTGAGCTGTTCACCATTGGACATAGTATGCAGTTATGACCAACATCCATATACTTCAGGATGCAACTACAGAAATACAGAAGTATCTGCAGGCATGATTTGGCTTTATCCCTACATGATGTACCTTCACCTATTAATTAGCAATGATGATTTGGAGATGGTTGGGGATACGATCATTTATGGACATATGGCGGTTTCTTAAAATGCGGGCACCCAAATCATCCACTGGAAACCATTTACAGTAAAAAAACAACCATATCTTTGGGGTGTCCCCATTTTAAGAAACAACCATATTGTTAGCCATTATTGTTGACCATTATATATTTCATTGATAGTCAATAACCACTATTAATAGCTATGGCTTAAGAACCCAGCATATGAGTTCAGTTAGCGCCTAAGGCGGCTTCTTCTCGGCCATTGGCACGCGTGTCACCCTAGCGGTGGCGCCGAGCCAGGAGAATCGGGGACGAGAACGGGTGTGCCAGTTATACATGAAGGTGAATTAATGGTGGGTTTGACAATGATCATCAATAGTGGCTATAATGATGGTTAATTGGTGGAAATTAATCGAGTACAATGGTTTATAATTCTGGTGGAATATACTTCAATGGTTCGTGATGAACTAATCGATAAGGATTGTTGATACTGAAGAATGAATGATGGAGAAGTATTTGTGGCTAGTTGATCAATGGTTACTGGTTCATGATCCGTGATGGTTTATAGTGGCTCCTAATGATGGCTAATCATGGTGGTGAATAATGATGGCCAACAATGATGGCTACGATGACGGCTTCATGGCTGAATGGCATGATAGTTAGTTGCTTACAATCACATGGGGATATCAACCAACGTTTCTGACGCAAATATGATGCTTGATTCACAGATAAAGGATGCTTGTTAATGGGTTTAGAAGGGTCAATGATGGTCAAAAACGTTTAATGATGTTTAATTGATGGTGACTGATGGTATATGATGGTCACTAATGGTTGAGAACTGTGAATTGCGCTTGATACTTCAATGATGGTCAGTTAAACACTGAACATATGAACCAATTGGGCATCGCAGATTGTGTTCGACCAACCAACTGAAGGGCGTTCTTTAATCTTAGCAGTCACCATAAGCAAGAGCGCAAGGACCAAACTTGAAGAATGCGTGGTACGGAACCACAATTTAACGAGTAACCATATTTCATCGTTGTCAACTACTATAACCTCCAGTCCTAGGTTCGCAGGTTCCTTTTTCTACGCTGCAATCAAGCCTGTTTCCCACAAGTGCGCGCAGTGCGGATGCTGCTAGGAAATATTTCCCAGATTGGAAGCAGCAAGTAAAATGTCTCAGCCTCCAGCTCGATCAATTGGGTAGTTCACAAAGAGGTTCTGAGTACCTCACCGATAGGACTTGATCCACCACCTGATCTGTTGTCAGGAAATTGACAGGAACATGATAGGAACATGACAGGAATAGGACAGGAACATGGCAGGAACATGACAGGAACGTGATATGTATATTTGTACATTGATATGAATATTATATATATATATAAAAATGATATACATATAGAAATATGAATATACAGTATACATATTATGTGTAAAAAAGGACCTGCATCCACTAGCGAAAGCAGAAATCACACCCCTGTGGAACCGTGGATCTTCAGGGCGATTGCCTGGTATCTGATCCTCACAATCGCCCTGGCTGTACGTTCTTGGGGAACGCCCAGGTTCTCAATTCCAAAGGCTTGCCCTTGGAGATGGGTTAGCAAACTGAGGCATATGTAGCCGGAGATGGGTTACCAAACTGAGGCATAGCCAGGTTGCTGGTCATTGCTTTCCGGACGACATTTCTCCAGTTGTTTGCCAGAGGTTGCTGGTAGCTTTCATGCGAACGTCCGGTGTATCAAATGATCAGCGACTTGAGAATTTTCATGTCGCAAGAATGATCGCCATTGGTCCACCTTTGGTTGGCTACATCGGCTAACTGGGGACACCCCAGTAAAGCAATGATGATAAAAATGTTGAATGATACCAATAATGATGATTCCCAAGTCTTTGTTCATACTAATTATATACTATAAGTAATTATTCATACCAACTATTCTAATAACTATACTCTTGTTCATCTTCCACCGGACACCCCCAGTGTAGCGCCAGGAAACTCCCGACCGACCCGGCCCTCGCTCCTCGCGCAGACCCTCCATGGCCAAAAAGAAGCTGATCACCATGCGGCTGGAGCTGGTGCCACAAGAGACCTTCCGAAGTGCAGTGGGGATGGTGATTTTACGTATGGCTATGGGATGAATGGTTGGTTTTTCAATAAACAATGGATATATAGGGAACCAAAAATGGTTGGTATAAATAGGTAACCAAGAATATATCTGCTTGGTTTGTATCTGATTTTACATATGGCTATGGGTCAATATTAGCCATTAATAATGGGGGTAAACAACCAACAAAACGATAGGGGAAACAATGGACAATGATGGGGAACCAGTGGTACTGGTTTTTGACCCACTGCCATATTAGGGGGGGTTCCAAAGCCATGGGGGAGCCTAAAAATGGTTTGTTTCTCAAATATTGGTTAAGAATGGTGATCAACAAGGGCAAAGTAACCCAAAACAGGGGATGTACCAATTATCATGGATGGTTTACGAATATAAATGACTAGTGTTGGATGATTCATGGGTACCCTTTTTTTTGAGAAACGCCCGTATGTTTGATGACTCGATTATAAACTTTGCGCTGATTTGGGGAGATGATAGTGTGCTAGGCTATACTAGATCCCGAGAATCCTGCAATAGGTATGACTTGAGGTTGCAGTCCCAGTCTGCGTGTGCAATAGCAGTTTTGGCTGCTCTATTTGCAATGAGAATCCTGAAGGTAGTCAAACATGTGGACATCAGCAAAGAAGAACAACGAAACATCACTTGCCGCATGTGGCCGTCGTTAAAGTTTGCATGACTACTGTAAATGAGAAGCCTCACCAGCCGAAAGTGTCAGTTCTTGTTTCTTCAAAACCACAACTACCTTAGGATACGCAACACGGAGACACCAAGATGCTGTCGGTGTTTTTCTTTTTTAAGCCACTGTGAACAAAGTAGTATCACCCCAGTAATCCTCTATCAATCAAGCTCTACAAACCTGGCCTTTGATCCATTTTACCCCATCCAGCACTCCATCCATCAACCACTATAAAGCACAATAAACCATGATCGACCAGTAGCAACCACTAGACCTCTACAAGCCACTGTAAGGCACTACAAAGCTTGTAAACCACTACAAATCATCCCATTTTTATCTCGTTGCCTCTTGGTGGCCTCGCTTTCGCTTCACCATCGCGTTTCGCACCGACCGCAGCTTGATGGCCCATGCCATGAGCCATGGACGCATCCATTAACGGACAAGTTGGAGCTTAGTTGGATGGATCATCTGACTGATCAAGTTGGAAGCTTAGCTAGAGTGATTGGTTGATGAGCTGGAGCCGATCATCTCAACCAACCATCAACATCCATGAGCCAATTTGATGGACCACTTTACTGAGCATCGCATGGTCAAGTCCGACGCTTCTGAACTTCAGCTGGACAAACGCCTCACAACTTGTCACCAAGCTGACGATCGTATCCGTGAACGCCACAAGAACCAAGAGCAGCAGTGCTATATTATATTCATATTGTTGGTTGTTGGCCACCAAGAACGTGTTATTTCTCTTCACACTTGGAACAATCCGACCCCACTTGTTCGCCCCAAGCAAGCCGGCACCAACGGTGGCACTAGAATCCTGCAGAATGAAGCATTGATCCCCTCAATGTGTAGCTATCCTCACAAGTTGAGCCACTGATCCCTCGATGAACTGGGAGAACCTCTTTGAGGCGAGACCGTCGCCAAGAGTCGGCTGTCGATGGATTTTTGCTCTGATACTTAGTGGTGCTCATTCATAAGCAGCACGTCTATGTGAGTCATATTTTAAGGTTAGATGACTTGGTTAGACCTCTCTAATTATGGTTGTTTATGGTTAATGCAGCAAGTAGACATGATCCAAATACCGTCAAAAATGATTAGCCACTAGCAAGCATCATTATCCTTACAAGAAATGATATTTGATTCAGCGTTTTGATGCAGCAACAATACTAAGCCCTAGTCATAGTCAACCATTGTCTAGTTTAGTTGACCATAAGTACCCTTCGACAACCATGAGTAGCACACACATGGCCACATTCAACAAGAATTGAGTACAATTGATGCAGTGAACAAAATCAACAAGACGCCACCGTAAGCAACCAATTGAAAGTACAATGAACAGCCATTAAAATTCATTGACATTTCCAAGACGGAATGAAGCAGCATCATTATCAAGTAGCCATCAACAAGCACAGTGGCCATCAACAAGCACTTTTTAGCTGACCATGATTTGGTACCGCTTACAAAGGCAATACATCAGCATGATTTACAATTCCTGCAGCTGATTTACCACAATGAGCTGCGATGATTAGCAACCGTTGATCATCAAGCAAACATAGAGCTTACAAGATCTTAGCGTTACCCTCGAAGGTATTTGCTCCCTTCACCTCGTGAGTGTAGTCTCCAATGGTATCAACAGGATTGTAGGATTGTGATCCTTGACCAGTGACGAACATTTGCTGGGCCGTTGCAGAACACTACTTGGCACGCACTCGGGAGATGATCATTAGCCATGGAAATATCCCTAGACCACCAAACCACATTTGGAATATTCAAGGGTTTTAATTGTGGGAATGCGACCATGAACATTTGGGACATTTACATGGTGGTTTCTCAAAATAGGGGACCCTCAAATCATCCAATATTTACCAGTAATAAATCATCCAATAGTTGGGGTTCCCTATCTCGAGAAACACCCATATAAAGGGTCCACGGGAATGTCCCAAGAATAGCAAGACAGCGGCAGCGGTTACTGACAGAGGTGGCTTTGGCACCCGGTTCACGAGCAGTGACCCTTCAGCTCCGCTAGGCCACCAATGGTGTGGACAAACCCGTGCCGGGCTGGCTCTTCAAGGAGGGGCCAGTGGTAGATGACAAGTGACTTTGGTGCCTTGGTGCCTTCAAGAAGTTTGAACAATGGGAGCCTGACGCTCCAACATCATGGTGACGCTGATGTTCCAAGCTGCAATCAGGTTCTCCAAACGATGATGACTTTGGATGGTAGATGTTTCTTTGAAGCCCAGAATCCCAAGATGATTTGCATGGCCAGTCAATAGCATTGTACATGAAAATTCATACCTCCAAACATCCCCTAACCATCCCAACATGAACATTTTTTCTTGGCCAAAGCACCGGGTCTTTGCGCCCATGTGTATAGATCATCGATGATTTGCCTCGATCCTGTTCTTATTTTCGGTTGGGGTATTACCATCCCTGGCACTAAAACATGCGTAAGGCCACTTGGTGGTTTCCTGCCGTTTGACGCATGATCCTGATGGTAACAGGGTGCCCCTGGTCGCGGAGCGTCCCACTTTTTTGACCCAAATGATGCCACACATGTGGAACCCTTCTGAGGAATCAACCATCTCCATGCACTTTCCATTGCTGCAGTGCTTCATTCCATGGTTCATCAGTGTCATCATTAACAACTGAGAGGATTTATTGCTGGCCACCTGCGGACCTCGGGAAATGAATGCTAGCAATTCAGCTTTCACTTACTAACATGAATTGCTAGCCCGAACCCCTGCGGTGCATCACCTTGTTGGGATCCCTCAGCATCGCTTTGGACAGGAGATCTGCAATGACGTGGCGCAATATCCCGAGTACGTGCCCGACGTCGCTGAGCACTGTATGAGGTTTGAGATCACCTGCCATAGGTGGTGGTTTCATGGTCCATCTGACCGATGCCTCCTTGGATCCCTCCGTGTTGCCTCCTTGATGGCTGTTTATCCCTACATGTTGGTTATAGTCATAGTTGTAGTGTAAGCCAGGACTCGTGGTATGTTGAAGTGCTATAGGCGGTGAACAATGAGCGAATTATTTCTGGAATTGATGGCTAAAAATGCCACAGATGGCTGTTTTCTTTGTTTATTTTCCCTTTCTGCGGAGTCAGCTCCCGATTTCTGGACACGTCATTCATCGACATCCCCAGTTTTCGTTGTGTTGACTGGAAGCTTACGAGTTGTTGCAAGGGGGCCTCATTCCCCAACATGCTAGCTATTCATGACGGTACGAGTTGGCTCCACCCACAAAGCAACTGTAACCATGATTAGGTAGAAAACCAGGATGAACTTTTATCAGCAGTTGTTAATTATTCACGGCTGCCCTACTGAAGCGATCGAACAACTTTTCGAACGGTTGATAGATGATTGATAGTCGTCATCTATGATTCATGACGGCGTCTCATGGTTGATCGTGGCCAATTGCAACCGCAAATGTGAACGTCACAACAATCCCAGAGCCAAGGAGGACGGCTTGGCTGTTTGTTACAAGTTGTAGTTTTCACACACACACACACACCCTTATTACAATGGCAAATTACTAGTTGTAACTAGTAAGTTACAGGTTGTTACTTTATCAATTGTTGGCTAGTCTTCCCTTATTACCATGGTTATAAACCTGATTCACCTCTATAGACCTATGGAATTGAGCGGCTCAACCAGGTTAAACGCAGCCGGGGAATCTTTATCACTACCATTTTTACTGTTGGCCAACTATTGGCTGTCATTGTAAGTTTGAACCCGGCTGTATTCAGTCACTGAAACTTTTTGTGTTACTACGATCAATCACGGTTGCTCGTGGTTGTGATACTTGTTGTTGTATCACGGACATTCATAAACAGCGTGGTTGTAATTCTGTAATATTTATCATTTCTTTGCAGGTTGTAATCATGATCATTTGTCATTATTGCTGGTGGTTGCCATTCGGTTCACTATTGATGAAATTGGTCCGCTGCACGGGGTGGTTTACGATTCACAGGCACCAAATTATTCTCGACCGGCTCTTTGCGTGATTGTTGATTTCTAGTCCCCATGGTGGTTTACCTTATCATTGTTGCTTCTTTACTGACCATCATTCATTGTTCTTTATTCAAGCTTCATCTTTCTTGAGCTCTGATTTTGTTGAATTATCAATCATCACTGATCATTGTTGGTTATATATATATATTTCTTTTTTCCCAGCCCCTTCGATATATTTGTTTCTCAAAATAGGGACCCTGTAAAAATGGTTGGTTTATGGCTAATAATGATTCATAATCAATGATTTTTGGGGTCCCCGATCTTGAGAAGCTACCACATGTCCATAAATGGTGGGTACCCCCAACCATTCGCAAATAATCATGACTAATAGGAAAACCCACCATATTTCAATGATTACTAATAGTGATTAGTAACCAATGATTTGGGGGGTCCCCAATTTTCAGAAGCCCAAATCATTGACTATTAATCATTATTAATGATTATTAATGAATGATTGTCAATTACTAATAGAAAACCCAACCATATTTAAGAAGCTACCATATCTATCCCATGCTCATTGTTGGTCCATGAGCCACCAATGGTTGGTGGCTCAACATCGCACGCCCGTGGATCGCAGGTCAGTGCTAAGCCAACAAAGACTTGTGTCGTTGAAGGCGGTTGTTTGCGACGGCGGGTGCGGCGCATCATGGGGATGACGGCTGGTGAGAAGATGTGGCTATGGGTCAATATTAACCAGCAATGATGGGCGATATTACTCAACAATCTATAGGCAAAACAACAGTTAATGATGGGGGAGCCATGTGGTCATCAGAGATGATCATCTCACAGCAGTTGCGCATAGCAAAGGTATAGCTGACTACATCACCAGTTCGACTGGAGGGGCGACCGTTCGAAAGCATCACTGTGACCCTTCCCGTTGGGGATCACCAAAATACCATAATCCGGATGGACCGTAGGCAGATGCTGCCAAACATGGGTTGTCTTTTGGCTGCGGTTGTTTTGATTTCATCGTTGTCTAGTATGATGAAATTGCTAAAAGAGCTTGTTCTTGCTATCATTGGTATTCGATACTGTGGTTAAACCCTTCCATATCATGGGACTATCACCAGAATAAGTTGCGGTATGCAATGACACGGGTGACAATGCTTGGAGCAAGCAAGGTTTGCTACGATCAGTAGCCATTGCGGCTCCCGGGTACCACCGAACCCAGCATAAAGAAAGAAATCAACGATGCACATATGGCTATGGATCAATATTAACCTACCAATAATGGGAGTTGATAACCAACAATAACAAGGAAACCAATGGTTAATGATGAGGAACCAGGGGTACGGGGTTTTGACTCACAGCCATATATCCATATATGTGCATATAAAAGTAAATACATCAATATAAACGAGATAAACACCCCCAGACACAAACACATTTCTTTACTAACAACCGGATGTGCACATCTATTAGTTTTTTTTTAGTGGTTTGCAATCCTGCTAGAGTAGATCCTGTAGTTTGTCGACGGTCGGTAATTGGGTGGGTTTTACTTTAGCTATACATTTCTATCCTTCCGGGTGTTGCAGTGGTCAGAAACACAACGAAGGAGTCATACTTATCTAAGCAATGCTATTGATGACAGCATACCGAAGATCCGCTGGAACAGAGGGGCTGGGGGAGCCAGCGCGCCAGCTTTCGCGGTCAGTGTCACGATGCGTAAAGCCCCAGGGATAACTATGGTTCGACCGTTGTGAATCTTGTGGAATTCATGACACAGATCCAAGAATTAAAAAATAGGACTAGGACTTGAATTAGAAATGGCACCAGATCCAAGAATTGTGGTTACTCTTGGATGTGCCATCACCACTTAGTAAGTGGTTACTGACAGTGGTTGTAGATGTATGGGGGGTGACTTCACCCACCCTATGAGGTAATTTGGCATGGTTACATGGCTATGGGTCAATATGAACCAACCAATATTGGGGGATAATGACCAACAAAACTCTAGGGAAAACAATGGTTAATGATGGGGGAACCATGGGGACTAAGGGTGAGCTGACCCACTGCCATCTTTCAGCTGCACGTCCAGCGCCCCGGGGCTCAAACAAGGATACAACCATGTGAATAGCTCTTAGCAGGTGGATTATAGCCGTTATACGCCCTATAACCACGGTTTTTTGTTACAATTGTAGGCACTCCCAGCGAACATGTGAGGAATGTTAGAATAATTTTGTTGAAGGCAAGCGTGGAGGCGCACTGCAAAGGGTACAGTGCAAGCGAGTGTGTGTGACAAGTACAGGAGAATTGTCAAGACAGTGTAAATTACGCACATTTGCATCAAATCCCTGCTGCTGGTGGATGATGACACCAAACATTACGAGTTTTGATCACTGTTCATATGCTTTATTTCACTGTTGATTTGCATCTACCATTGCGTAAAACCAGTCCGCAAGCGTGTGCAATACAGCTGTTTGCTGCCAACCCTTCTCCACACTGTACCAAGGAGACTGCCAACCCAGACAAGTTCTTGTAGTGGAGTTTTCTTACTCAGCAGGTGGAATTAGCAAGTAGCAAGTGAGCATTCAGGGAAGAGTGCTATCAATATGGAGGTGAGAACTAGAAGTGGGATGAGCAGTATAGATTAATATGAACTGTCTCATACATCTAAGCAAAACACACACGTATATGCTTATAGAAATATTCTGTATATATATATATATACATTTGCATACGCACATAGCTAGAACATAGATCATATTTTAGTGTGATTGTCTGTTTTTCCTACTCTCTCCTATGCCCATATCAATTGCATTCCCTTGTGAACGTAGCTGCGTGCCAAGTCCCAGTTTCCGCTATCCAACACCCTGGAAGCAGCTGCTGCAGGGCTGCTTGGTGGTGCGTCATTTAGCGGAAGAAGTCAACGACTTTCGGGTCTATTTGTTTCGCTGTGACGAGGCGAGCGGGGGGATTTTTGTTGCATCGCATGGGTCCCTGGTGGTTCCCAGAGGCTGATGTGGTTCCCGGAAGTATTTGGCTGCGAGAACTGGAAGATCACCAACTTAGTTTGTTGGGAAAGATGTAGCAAACTGAACCATCACCAAACTCAACTGTGTTTCTTCTTGTCATGGCGATTGGCTGGTTCACAGCTGGATCTCCCATGATCCGCCACGTCGTTTGCCCTCTTACACAGCGGCGATTCACTAGCATTTTCAACTTGTGGTTGATCATTATCGTCATTATCACGCAAACAATAATCAGCTTTGTGGTGGTATCATAGTCAAGCAAACAAGAGTCACACAATAATCATTCTTAACGAAGCACGTTGTGGATCCACAGCTTTGATACCATAGTCTTGAGAACCACCATTGTCAGTCATCCACTATCAACAATCCACCACTATCAATCATTGTCAGCAACAACAAGCCACCATCAACAATCATTATTGCTTGTCTTTTATGCTTGTTGCAGGTTGTTTATTCATTGATGGCTGCCAGTTGTTTAAGCCACTCAGCATCAAAAACCACCCTTATCAACAACAGCAATCATCAACATAAAATATTAATTATCATTATCAGCATTAAAAACCACCATAATCAGCACCAAACACGACCATTATCAGCCTCATTATTGATTCATCATCATCATTGCTCAATTCATCACTTCCCTGAAACATATCCATCAATGCTAGTAAATCCTTAGATTACGTCAGTAAATATCCATCAATATCCCTAGATCATGTTGAAATAAATCTCCCCAATTCCCCATCAGGTCGCCCCCAGGGTGTTGTGCTGGTCTGCTTGTTGTCCCTGCGGCGTCGAGCGTCGCGTCGCTTCCTTCGCGGGAGAAACACCTCCACACCCTGTGGTGAACAACCATCCCCAAGCAGACCGTGGGGGTCTGCTGTGCTATCAATTGCTTTTGTTTATGATAGCACAAAAACATATTTGATAGACAAGCAATTGATCTGTAGCACAAGGTGATCGATATTATCTATCAGTTGTGATATTTGACCAAGAGCAAAACAGATTTCTATCGAATAGGAACATTTCATGCGGGTTTCTCAAAATTGGGAACCCAAAAATGGTTGGATTATTGCTAATGGATGATTTTTTTTAGGGGGTAACCCGATTTTGAGAACACACACGCACACATATCTATAGCAAATGGTTTGCATACGAGGTTCAATTATAGGTCAATGGTTCTTGATTTATACGACATATAGCCATGATATGATCCCCAACACTTTCCAATGACTAACATTATTTGTCTCAGAAACAACCACTGATTAGCCTTGGCAATAATAAGCATAATGATAGTGGTTGAATGGTTGAGAATCAGTCCATGGTTGCCAATGAGAATTCACCAACAGTAAATTACTTGATGGCTTAAGCGAGTTTGACAATTCTCACCAGGTACTCTAATCCCACAGCCAACCATCAACGGTACACTCTGGTAAACCGACTTGGCAGTGAAAAATCCACCATCTATAGCGGGTTGACCTATTCAAACTGGAGTATTTTTTTTGCAGCCTAATCTACCAAAGGAATATGCTTGCATGGCTGCAGTTGATCGAACCATCCACCATGATCGACCCCCCCACTCTCACCTCACTTGTCAGGCACTGGTACATCTGGCACGCCTGGCCAGACCGCCTCTGTTGCCACAAGCCCAGAGTTTGGAGAGGTGCGGCCGCCAACATGGGGCCCCATGGTGTGAATGGCCTGGTGGATTTCTGCGAATGCAAACTTGGCTACCAGAACTACGGTCAACATCGATTCATGAAGCTGCGGGAGAGTGACAAGGAATTCCCGCCCGAAGAAATAATGACAATAGATCACAATAGTATTGCGGTGAGCCTGGAGTAGATAGAACATGAAATTGGACCATCCCCAAGAAGTAAAAGAATTTACTATTAAACATGGGGGGATATTCTATCTATTCGAGGATCTTTGCAAGAATCCTGGTATTGATGATTGCTATTCATGGCGAATTGACCAGCAGCAAGTGTGTCACAGTAGCTACAAGGTGGGGATTGTTACATTGGATGGTTGATATCGTGGTTTCTCAAACTAGAGAACCCCCAAAACTGGTTGGTTTATTCCTATAAATGACTAATACTGGGTGATTTGGGGGTACAAACATTTTAAGAAACCCCCAGATTGACCCAGCACCATATGAGTTGTGTTGGGGACTCTGGTTGCTACGAGCAACAACTGGGGCAACTGAGTGCCTTTGTGGAAGAGATGGCGGGATGGCTTATGGTGGATAGTAGTAGCAGTTTTTCCAAGAAAATCACCAATTTTGTAGGTAGACCAGCTACATATGGTGGATTTTCCACCCAACCAGGTTAGTTGATGAGGGTGTAAATGGCTGACAAATGGGTAAACGCTAGTTATTAAACACGAGCCAGCTCAATGCCGAATAGTTCTATCAAACAAGCAATCCTAGTTCAAAAACAGGACTGATGTTTAAGCATCCTTTCCCAGGGCTTTTGGTCACCATCTGATCGTTTAGAAATAGGCATGTGGGGTCCCCTTTGGTTTCCTGAAAAATCGACACCTGATGAGCTAGCAAGGGAAACTCTGACTGCAGTTATATCTACACCAGCTGAACTATAAGAAGCGGTCTGAAGATTCTCACGCTGATGTGGAATCTCTCGCGAAAAGCAACGAAATCTTGTGACGGTTGGAAATCTATGCTTAACGCAGACAACAATTATTGATCCCCTATTATGCAACCAATTATGAACGATTATCAACAAATATTAGCCAGTTATTAACCAGTCATTAAGCAACGATTCACGGTTATCATCCAATGATTACCCACTATGAACCAATGATTACCTACTATGAACCAACAGTGAATCAACTATCAACCAACTATTAGCCATGATCAAATTAATGCCCATAATTCCCGGCTCAGGAAATCCACAAGCTGTCATGTTTGGGATGGGCGTGCGGCAAACCATCCCTCAACTGTGGGTAGCTTCCATATGGCGCAGGGGTTGTTTGTCGGCCAGTGGTACCCCTGATCACCAGTTGCTTGAGGATTCATTCCGGGAGCCTGCAGCGGTTGACTGGGCACCATTTGTCCATTAACAACTAATGTAGCCCCTATAGCTGGTTGGTTCCCTAAAACTGGGATGGTTCAACTGGGATGGTTCCAATGGTTCCCTGAAACACCCGGGGTTGTACTGTTGTACCCACAAAAAACGCCGGTTGGTTTCACTGAAAATGATGACGAAGTCAACTTGGATGGTCAGTCGATACCACCACATGGACACACCCAGCTGTAGTCTGGGGCCGTCCACCGTCAAGTGAGATCGGCCTGGATGGCCAGCAAGGACCCGTAAGATGTCCCAAAGTTGGGATGGTTTCAGGGAGTTCGTTGCCAGGAGTTGGGCGGCCATCTCTATCACGGATGGTTGTGACCAAACCCAAGCAATAGCGCAGACCAAACTGGGATAGTTGTTGCTTCATTGGAACACCTAAGATCCCGCAACAAAGTAACACCACCCATTTCGAAACGCGGATCCTCCAGAGATGTCCGCGACGTGCCAGGGAGGACGACAAGATCTTCAGACGAGCAGCAGATCGAGCCTTGAGGCGCAACTGCCAGGCGTTGATCTTCATCCAACGGAGCTGCCCATGCGGACACACACGCGCACGCAGATGACTAGATAGGTTGACTCTGCCATATGGCTGACTGTTTGAACAGACTAGTGTTGGTAAGGGTCATCATTTATTGATGATTTCATTTCGAGGAAGGCCAAGGAAAATGGGGGAATCGATTCAACTTGAGAATTTGAGGAACTGGGGGATTGAAGAACAGCTTAGGGGCACTAGTGAAATTGAAGAAACAAGGATAATGAAGAACTAGAGGAATCACTGCAAGCGAAGTCAGACAAGCGGGGTGAATCTGTGGAATTTGGGTGCGAAAGGGAACTAGAGGGAATCGAGGTAACACACGGATCAAGGGGATGCACGTGACATCACGTGACTATCATGGATATGGGGAGATGAACTTGACAGCCTGTTGGATTTATCGCAGATTTTGTCACACTATGTCTAACCTAGTCGATGATCGATCGTTTCATACACATTTCCATCTCATATATATATATATATATATTTATGTATATATTTATACATATATATATATATATGTAGAAACATATATATATATACATTTATTTGTTTATTTCAAGATATGAATAGATAATGTACACATATGAAGGATTTTCTTATGGTTCTAAACTCTAAACACTAGCAAGCAACATATGCCAATGTGGGTGGCGCCGGCAACCCTACCATTCTCAGCCAGGGCACTGGTGATGCCAGCGTCCTCAGAGCAGAAGGCGGGCGGCGGGGCTGGGTCTCTGAGCCATGGCTGCCACGTGGCGACTGGTTCAACCATCCAAGGGGCCAAGGGGTGGGGGTACAAGGTGGGCCCCCTAGTGATAAGCTGGTTGATAAGTCATTTAACTACGGTTAAGTTATATCAGTTATATCTTGTAAATAAACTTCACGTTTTCTTCCCATTGGGGTCCCAGGGTGTGATCATGGTCACTTTGCCGAAGTTCCAGTGTGGTCACTTCGCAGGCTGCCTAGAAAGGAACACCGGGCCTACCAGGCAAGCCTTCCAGGGGCTTGTATCGCTGGCTGGTTGATCCAAAGGGGAGCAGCTGGAGGTTGCTGTGAAACCCAAGGGTTGCCTCCTGTCAGGCTTGCGTCCGTGCGCGTTGCGAAGGCGAGGATGCGAAGTGTTGTGGCTGGCCACTGATGGGTGTCGCATCTTCTGGAAACATCTGCGGGCTCGTCAAGACGTTTGTAACTTGGTGGTTCTGTTGAGTTGAGGATCATAAGTTTTTCATGTCTTATGCTGCTTCAATGCGAGCTATCCAGTCTACCTTTCAGAGCGGTGGCCTTGCGAATACGATCAAAGCTGCTTGCGGAGTTATAGCAGGTGTGAAGTCATTGTAATCTTTGAGGACAGCAATAGAGGATATCTCAAGTCACTGGCAGTGACGAACACTTGTCAAAGCGGCCTATGCAGACTATACGAGTCCAAGGAGATGCAATTTTAGACTTAATCCGGGTGCCAATCTTTTTGCTACCTGGAAAGTATATATAATTTCTTCGCAGGATTGGGTGGTCCCTTGAAGCTAGTACATTAGCTGATGGGTTGAAACTCGAATGAAGCTTATTGGCAACAAGCGACTCCCATGACAAAACAGGTTTGTGCGAGACTGGTGTGCCCACAACACCGGTGGTTTCCCTGTTAACAATGTTCATTATTGGATGGTTAGTGGGTACTATGTTGAGGACAACTCCAAACAATCTTTTGGTTGCAGCAGCGTAAGATTTAGATGGGCGAATCTTGAAGGGCCACCGCGCAAAGCCGAGCCTCGCGCTGCAGGTTTCGGGAACTACATGCCGCCGGCGACCGAAGAAGTGAACCAATCAGGTGCCGAGCTCGTCGATGCGAGCAGCAGTGAGCAGCAGTGACTGCTGGGTCCATTCCGCCCTGGAACCAGGGAACCCCAATAACAAGACACCCAGTAATCCCCAACAATTCAAGATACATCAAGATAGCCGGTAGCCCGCAACTTATTGAAGGCGCCTTGGCTTGAGGAGGACTCCACCCTGCCGCAGCTTCTCGCCCCAGGTGTCGCTGGCCTAGTGAACGAGGCCACGCTGGGGGTTGATGCTGGCCAAGGGCTGTTGGCCAGGCGCTGAGGTTTCAGAGTTTTCGGTTGCGGTTTCGGTGGTCATTAAGGGATGTACAAGGATTATAACCAATAAGAATGGTTAATGATAGGGATTTATAGGCACTAAAAATGGTTAAGAATAGGGGGTAATGAACAACAATAGTGGTGAAACGACTACTGGTCAGCGTGAAATAATGGGGGGTAGTGACCAACAAAAATGGTTAAACAACTATTAATCAGAATGGTTCAAAAGCTACTAATTGATTATAACTATAACTATTACATTTTGGCTGACTATGATTGATGATTATCGCTCAATGATCATTATTGCTGCTTAACATTAATTCTATACGAGTACTTGTGGCGTGTCATAACCCTTATCTGTGGTTTTTGGTTAGCGAGTACAGAATGATTCTAAAACTAGCAACTAGCTTAGAGATAAGAACCTTAATACATAGCAAACATGTATAAATATCTTGATATATGTATATTGATACACATACATACTTGCACTGGATATTATTGATTCCATTGCTTGGTTGAACAAAGGCATTGTTGCAGAAACAAACAGTTTATCAAATTGTTCACAGTGACTAGCAATAGTCGATTATTATTGCAAGTTTAGTCTTTTTGATAACCATGATCGCTGTTGAGTGTTAACAAATATCAAGTCGCATTCTTGTTGGCTACTACAAACAATGGTTAACACATAGTAAAGCACCGATGATTGCACGATTGCCATTGAACTATTTTTCAGAGAAAAATCATCCAGCAAAATTCGGGATTTTTGATTGCTGACTAGGGAATGTGGTATTCCAATGAAGCTGGTTGGAAAACAACCCTTATCAACCGGTAAACCATTTGAATTTGGCGCGGGATTTGTGGCTGGCCAGGTTAATCTACCAGAGGGTGGCAAAGAATCATTGATGGTTCCGTTGTTCACCATGACAAAGTTTTTAATCCATGGTACAATTAGCCGTTGATTAGCAATGGCCAAGGATAACCTTTTATTACGAACTATCGTTGATCATTAACACTCAATCGTTGCAAAACATATGGTCGATCAGTAGCCCCTACAAAAACACTTGTTGATCGGAAATGATTGGTCAACCCTATTGGGTTGCCACGGAAAGCCCTTAAATCATTGCAGAACATATTGCTGATCATAAGCCCCTACAAAAAACTATTGTAAACTATTGCTGATCATTAACCCCTAGGTATTGCAAAACATATTGCCATCATGAACTGCTACATTAAGCCCTAGTGATTGCGAATGACTATTCAAGACCATCATGGTGATCGGCTATGGCTGGGGCTGATGGCTGCCCATAGAGGACTGGTGCGTTATAAGTTACCTAGGAATGATCGGGAAAAATCGGATGGCAAGTGGGGTATGGCAATGGATAGTTCATGATCTTTCCATAGTGTTGTTGTCTTTTGCCGATATCCTGTTTGAGGGCCAAAGTTGACCCAGGAACAATTCATGGCGATCAGGCTGACATGTGTGCGTATTGAAGAATAGGGGGAATGGCAACACGCGAGGAACCATGTTTACCTTCTGATCCGAAAATCATCACTTGTTTATTCTGGAGCGCTCCACTTGTTGAAACACCTGAGTGTTGCTCGTTGTTGGACAATGAGCGAATGGTCCTGAGAACTATCATTAGCTTAAGATCGACCTCATTCTTCATTGAAAAGCACACTCAACCATGACCAACCTTTGCCAACCTTTACCAACCTTGATCCGGCATTTTTGCCTTTAATCCCATGGTGTATTGAAGCCCTGTACTGACACCCTTCCTTGTAGCGATGACGGCGCCGGATGATTGCACAGATGGTCGGCTTTGTGGGTGACGCGGTGGCTGACACTGTGGATGATTTCAGGGAGAAAGGCGGTGGATCCGATGCCAGGGTTGGTTGGTTGGTTGGTTGGTTGGTTGGTTGGTTGGTTGGTTGGTTGGTTGGTTGGTTGGTTGCTTGGTTGGTTGGTTGGTTGGTTGGTTGGTTGGTTGGAGACAATTTGCAGTCGAGCTCTTGATGCTTTCGGTATCGAAGCAGGTGGGACTAGGTCAGGATGATCACCACGTACTTGCCACCTTTGCCGCAGTGTGTTTCAAGGTTTTGAGCCACTACGTAGAGGTACACAATGATCACAAAGTTTATTTTATTGTTCCCACTACGTGTAAATCTATTGCAGGTGATATGGTGGTTTCTTGAAATAGGGAACCCACAAAATGGTCAGTTTATTACCATTATTTTACGTGGCAAATAAACACTAGGGGTACCCCTATGGCTTGAGAAAATGCCGCACCTTGACCATCCAAGACCTTCCACAAACCTTTGCCACAGAGTGTATTTTGAAAGGATCCAATGTGATCCAAGGTGTGAGGATCTGACCGAATGGGAAACGCTGTTTGATGGGCATCCGTGGAAGGACTGATGAGTTATGGTCACAATCCATTCCTTTTGTTCTCGGATTTGTTTTTCTGCCTGCTGGAACTTGCTGATGTAATCGTTCAGCATAAGCATAGATAGGCATATTAGTGTAAGTAATTTGTAGTAAGTAGTTTTCGAAGCATTTTTTCAATATAGTGTCCAGGCGCGCAATCTGTGTTGGATCCGTTTGCAGGAATACACGTTAGTGCATGTTTCCTGCTTTCTTTTGCTGCCTACAACATGCCGCTTGACACTCACAAAGCATGTCTTTCCCAACATGTCGTTTCGTCCGGTTTGCATTCCAAGAATCAAATAGAAGATCATAGAATCAGGACGCATCAGGTCAAAAATCGCCGTTGTTGATGGGTCCGTCTACTGAAAATGAAGATGTTCGGATGCCAACGCGGGATACCATCATGCCACGTTAGCCCAGCAAGCAGCGGGTCAAAAAGACGATGCTTGCCGCAACACTTGACGCGATGGTCCCTCCTTCTAGATCAGATGCGCCATCCCTATTTATGAAACTTGTGCGGTCACAGTGCAAATGCATTCATTCAGTTACATGGAGAATATTTCATTGATTTTGTATGTCATTCATCCACCTTACTATAAAGTGACCTGCAAAAGATGGATGATGCTCTTGCGATTGGCAGCTGCGAAACGCCAAAGCCACTGTGCCAGGCGCAGTTGGCGCGGTACGGGACGGCATCGCTGATGCTGCCGACTTGTTTGGGAGCCAAGGGTGACGCTGAGTGAGAAGTGGACCGGTACTATGACTATGAATCTGCTACTGGACGGGCACCTTTTGGCAATAGGAAGTCACCATTCTTCATGTAGGAAAGCCTGGGAAACGAGCTGAAAATGGTGATTTTTCTATCCAACTGAAGGGTCACCCAACCTGGTAGTCCCTAACCTGGCAATGGAACATCCACCATAGAAATCGCTGATTTCCAAGGGTTTTGCCCCAAAATGGTGATTTTCCCTTCGCAATTTGTTTACCAAAAGGTATGGTATCCAGTTATTTCTCATTAAATCATTTTGGGTTTAGCGTATTCTACTATCCTGTGTTGCATTCGGCTGTGTTATGTAGTGCTGTATTGCATTCTGTTGAATTACGTGTTACCACGCTTCCTACACATTTGGCCTGTACCAACGGACTGATTTGGCATTACATTCATCACGGAAATCTGAAACTTGATTAGATGTTATGCACACAAGCACAATCGTTGCTGATCTAGTTCATTAACGGTCAGCGGTACATTTCTCGTTAAAATATATGCGTTTATACATTTATATATATATATATATTCATTTACTTTGATACTTTTTCAGATGATGTAGTTAGATAAAACATTTATGTACATTCATGTTCGCACGTTTGTATACACATATATACATGCGCATGCACGTATCTTTTTTTAAAACCATTTTGATATGTACATACCGCTGATAAAATAGACCATCCAAGTGGTTTGGGGGCATGGGAAAGGCAGTAAGTTGAACGAACAAGGGATATCAGCAAACATGAAAACGATCTCTGGTAACTGATTGAGTTCCCAATGAACCACGGGTCAGGAACTGATGTTGACGGCGAAGCCGCGAAGCATCGGACAAGGGCACTGAGATACCGTAGGTATGTCATGGCGATCGTTCGAAGAGTCCAGTCCTCCCCAAGCCTGAGGAACCATTGCTGAAATGAACAGCTCCATGAATTTCTGGTCAGCAATGGCCAACAGCAATAATTGAACACGAAAACTGTTCAAACATTAATCCTCACAATCAACAACGTATCTTTAACAACCATTATCAATAACAACCATGGCACTAATTGACCATTGACCAGTTTGTAATGCTTAAAACCATCTTTGGAGTTCTGCACAGCTGGTTTGTGTTGTTGGTTAACTCATGAACTGGTACAAGGTTAGAGGTAAGTTGAAAACATGGAAGATGCAAGGACTGATTCATGTTGATGTGGGGTGGATTTTTCAAGGCCAAGATGAATCACCAACGAGTAGTGAGAATGTAGCCCAGCAACCAGAGCTGAACCTCTCGAGGAACCGTTTAATGTACCACGCAGCTGACTTTCATGTTGTTCTACTTTGCAAGGACAAGAGTGTTGGTTATTCCTGGTATTCCTTCAGCAGCAGGAGTGGTGCTGGTCGTGGTGCTGGTGGTGATGGGGGTGGTTGTAGTGGCACAATAAACCAAACATAACTTCGGGGTTCACTATGTTGAGAAACCACCATATAGTTGGTATATCCCCGATTTGTGTTGATCATTATCCCCAGCTTTATCAACCGTTTACCAGAGTTTTAACCATTTGGCTGCGGGTCAAAAACCCTTAGTCCCCCCGGTTCCCCCATCAGTAACCATTGTTTTCCCTATAGTTTTGTTGGTTCTTTACCACCATTATTCATATTGACCCAGCTCGCCATACATAGCTGGTATATCCCCTAGTATTGTTAGTTATCATCCCCAGCTAGTTAACCATATATTATAGTTGTTAGTTATCATTCCCAATAATTAACCAGCTAGTTAGCCTATTATTAACCAGCTTAACCAGCTAGAAATCACCATTGGTTAACTGCTTGACCCAGCTCGCCATCGATCCGCCGTTGTCTCAACGATCGGATCAGCGGTTCGCTCAGGATCTTGGACTCAGTGACATCCGTCTGGGGATTGCTGGGTGGCAGGAGAGCTGGGACGTTGCCGTGGTGGTCGGTTGGTCGGTTGGTTGGTCGGTTGGTCGGTTGGTCACTTGGTTGGTTAATCAACTTTAATATGGAACAATCATAGGGATATTACCAACTGTAACTGGTTTTGACCAAACTCATGCACCAAATTGTTTGACCATCTTTGGGGTTGACATTCGGTGTCGCTCGTCGTTGTCGGTGGCCAGAGTTCTTGTTGTCGTTGATCATGAGAACTGTTCTACTCGCCGGCTTATTGGGGATGACTCATGACTATCCATGACCGGAACGGCTTGAGTACGTTGTTTTCGCCACTATTTTTTCAATTGTTCAAGAGTATTTTGCCTGGAAGTTCTTTGAGAAATCTGTCTTTTCAAGGATTGGTACATGCAAAGCAACTGTGCCACACATCAGCGACACACACACACAAACACATCCCCGAACGGATCTGTAAGTTGCACCGCCTATTTCTGCGACCAAGCACAAAAGCGTTACTGTCTTTCTGGTATGAGTTGTGTGGGTCAATGCCAAGTACGGATGAACATGTTATATTTATTGGGTATAGGATGGTATAGGATGCTACAGGCATCCCAGTCCACTCCGTTGGCGTGTTGGACTCTAGACATGGGAGACACTCACGGACCAGCTGAGAGCGCGTCCCTCGCAGCGGCTGTAGGGTTGGCAGCGGTGATGTGATGGGCAGATGGCAGGTCTTCAGAAGTGATGACGAAGTAATTCTGTACACTTTTCATTTAGTTGGTGGCTTTCAATAGTTCAACGTCCGCATGAAATTGCCTCATGAAGCAGGGAATGGTTTGCTTCTACCCCGGTCAATGGCTGCCATCAGATCTGGCTAAACATGCCAGGTCATTCTGGCAACAGGTCACTCAGATGATCGTCCCGAACAGTTGGCAAATGCATGAAGACACATGGCAAGCCGAACCTATCTGGTTGCTTCTCAAAATAGGTGGTACCCCTAAATTGTCCGGCTTTCAAACCATTTTCAGTAAGAAGCCAACCATAGCTTTGAAGTTCCTATGTTCAGAACCCCCTGTATAGTCACATTTTGTAGCTGAGAAATCCAACCACAATTGGAGCTGAGACATCGCCATGCTTGGCGATGCCATGGTCATGAGGCTAGGGTGGAGTGGTGGAGATCGCGCCAGTGTTAATGGTCTGACATGGTGATCCCCAGCTGACATTGAATGCTGCTTGATGATGATTAAACATGGGGGTTCATGGGGATGAGAAATGTTGGTCATACAACAATGGTTAGAAATTGTGGTTGATGATGGTTGGAAATGGTGGTTCACCGTGCTTGAGAGTGTTCAATCATGCTTGATGAATAGCACAATCTGGCTTAGTGCATAGACAGCGAGGAGGTTCCCACCTGTTGGTTCTGATTTCACAGTTGACCCACGCTATAGTTGCTATTTTGCTAGCGCTATGTAGTTCTGTGAAGTTCTGAAAATAGCTATTCACACCACTATAATATATATATATATAGGTATGTATACATAGACATACATGCAGTAGGCAAACAATTTTTTATACTCCGCGGTACTCAGATTTCATATCTCACACAGAAGAATGGGTCCAGCAGGTCCCATGATGCAAGTCTTAGTAACGGGACAACTTCTCAGCCCAAAGCTTTCAAAGTAAGAAGTCTCAACGCTGGGGTGCCCGGCATACAATTTGCCAGCCGTTGCCAGAAAAAGCCAGCCGTTGTTACCCCATTAAAAGGGTGTCATGAGGGTTACCAGTAGACAAGAACACGAAAATCCAGTCCATAGCATCACTGGAAATCGTTCGTTTTTGCGAAGCCGTTTGAGGCTTGAGTCTTTTCCACCGAAGGTGTAGCATGAAAATTGCAACTCTGCTTGTGCAGACCATGCACAGCTGACATATCTCTATGCGCAAGGTCTGACATGAGTATCTTCCAACCAGGGGTGCACCCATATATATATATATATATATACATCATATATGCTCATTTTGGGATATGGACATTTGATGCTGACTGGCGATGTCTTTCACTATTTATACTCTCAATTTCTCTTGAACAAATGTAGGACTGCGAGTAAATGCTCTTGCAACTTGTCGCATTCTTTCGAACATCCACAGGTGCGCGATTCTCTCTTGCAAAACCTTATTTTATTTGAGGTTATCTTGGTATCTTGCCATGAGATCAAGCGTTGTGTTGCGATCCTCATGGAGTTTCAGCGCATCCAAATCAAAAGCGAAAGATTTGCAGCCACTCGTCCGGACTGGGACTGCGGTACGTCTGAAATGGGGGAGACCAGCATGGGACATTCCGAGAGTTCCAGGGATATTTTGTTAGGGGAGCAGTTTGAGCACTATAATTGTAGTAGCACTACTACTTATAATGACAGGCAATTCCCTCATAGCAACACTATAATGGTGATATAAGCAGTATATATTGGAGGTTCACACTCCGAAAAATGAACAGATATGGCACAGCAGGAAGAGGGCCTCAATGATGCTGACTTCCAAGCCACTTTCTGGTCGCTGGACAATCTCCATCATTCCAAGCACCTCAAAGTTGCAGTGCGGCCCTAGAAGCTCTGAAATCAGTGTTAAGTTGACGAAGTTGACTGAAGTCTACCATGATCAAGAGCTCACTGACTTCTACCATGATCAGTTTCGCTCATTTGACTAAGTTGACTGAATTCTACCATGGAATTCCAATCAGTTTCGCTCATTCCACCATGATGGGCACCGTTAAGGCCGCCACCGGAGCGCCCCAAGGAGTTCTGGACCTTTGCCACGTCGGTGCGGCGCTGTGCCTCAGTGGCGCAGAGGGAGTCGCAACGCTTGCGGGGCACATGGATCACGCAGCAGCTGGCGGTGCAGAAGGTCATGGGCTACAGCCACTTGGATGGTGGTGGCGATGGGAGCAGGCTATGGTGGATCGATGGCATCAATGGATGACATCAATGGATGGCATCAATGGCATCAATGGCATCAATGGCATCAATGGATGGCATCAATGGATGGGCTATGGACTATGGATGTCTATGGTGGATTGCATCAATGGATGGGCTATGGTGGATGGCTTACGATGATGACGAATGGCATCATGATGGGATGGCTTATGATGGCATGGCATTAGGATGGTCTCTATGGATGTCTATGGCAGATGGATGGCATCAATGGATGGCATCAGCTCACGGTCTATAGATTACGGTCTATGGCTTACGTTCATGACGAATGCATCATGATGGTCTCTATTGCTGATGTTTGTGGTGATGGCTGTGGTTTACATAGATGATGGTGTGAGCATTGTTAAGCATGGCTAGTGATGGTCATATGATGGCTTATGATTTGTCATGATGATTTTATAACCAATGCTATTGATAATTTTGCTTATTATTGATAGCGGCTATCTAAGAAGTGATGGCTATACATCAAAACTCCAGCTAACTATAATTGGTAATTAAAGGTTCATAATTCGTTAAGAACCAATAGTTAATAACCATGACTACTAGTCAGCCAACATTGCTTAATTGACATGATGGGTATCAACTGATAAGTGATATGACGGTTGTTAACGATTATCATTGTCATCATCATTATCACAGTCAATTATATATATATATATCACTTAAGTATCGGTTACGAAACACGCCATATCAGTTATATCAACTATTAACTATATCAGTGATATTGACTATTGGTGAATATAGTGGACAGCTAATAGTCAAGATCACTGTTTATTCACATATACTGGAGGCTATATTTAACCAATGACGGCTACAGTAAACAAATATATCACTGTTTATCATGGAGGCTAAATATCATCCAGATGTTTATTTATCATATCACTGTTTATCATATAGTGGAGGCTATATTTAACCAATGATGGCTGAGCGAATGGTGGCCATAATGGTCACCTTCTTTGGAACATCGAAACTTCCCGGCTTGGAACTGTGCAGTGCTCACTGTGTTTCACGCCATGGATAGCGCCATGATGGTAGGGCCAGTGATGGATATGGTGGTACCAAACCAGGCTTAGGACCCTAAAGTTATGGTTGGTTGATGTTGGGGGTCCCCGATTTTGAGAAACCGCCAATGAATAGTTGGATTTGGAAGAGCTATGTAGTTCATCTCATCTATATCTAGCTATCATTCATTCATATGTTATTCATGGACATAGCCGTTTGGTTTGCACGAAGTGGGAACCTACCAATCAGGTAGTCCTTATGATGGGATACATTGGGTATGATTTGGTGAGCAACCACCAAGCTGTGGACCATTTTCTCGTTCCATTTATAACCAACCTACCTCACAAGTGAGAATTGGATATAACCATAGATATATATGCCATGAGCTATTGTTATAACCTTAAAACTATGGTTATAACCATTGCTATCATATGTGGAATCATAAATATGGTTATAACCATTTGATAAGCATTGCCACCATAAATAGTGAGAATTGGATATGGGTATACGCTTCTACATGTGAACCTTCCGGTTGCTCAGTTGGAAGATGGACCCTTTTTGCAACTGGTGGTGATCATCGATGTATGAACAGACCTGGGTTAAGAAACCCCCAAACAATCCCAAGATGACGCTTTCTGACCGTGACCTGTGATTTGGGAGCACACTCATTCTGAGGAGGCTCCATGCATACCAATATTTTCACTGCATCGAGCATATGCATATATATATATTTATATTTATATATTTATATATTAATTTAGATATTTATCAGTAAATTAATAGATAAATACAGGTATATATATATATGTATGTCATACACACTGCATAATGCACCTATTCCCAGGGAATGCAAGCAGCAGCGAACAATGAACATGCCGATCTGTATATACACTAGACTGCAGTACCTCACAATGTGTTACACCATTCTCGTGACACCACTTTACGTTGGCTCACGTTGCGTGACATTGCCATGCACACATGTCCTCACATATCCACATTGCACACACGCACACACACGCACAGACAAATACATCCAGCATTGATGCATCCACACGCAGGCATACATGTACCATATGGAAAAGTGGGTGGTCCCACAAGTCAATACTGACAAATTCGGGAGCTGTAGAGACCCCCCGATTGATTTGGCTAGTATCGGAGCTGTTGCTTATACCATTTGGTAAAGTTTATAGCGGGGATGATTGTCCGAGTCTCCTTCATGCAAAGTCGAAAATCCAATATGGGAATGTCTCCCAATGGATGAATGTAGGGTGATCTTTGACGCTGCTCAAGTGAAGGAATGCAAACCTCAGACCCAAAAGAGTAAAGATATGAATGCCCCAGCAATTGTCCAAGCATTGTGTGTCGCGGCGTCAAGAACCAGATGCCGTCCCCGGCTGCATGGGTTGGACGGGTCTAGCCCAGGCTCAAAATCAATAAGGACTGAACGAAGGAATGATGGCAGGATGGTCAAACTTGGAAAATGAAGAATTGAAGGTCGAAGGTGCAAAAGAAGAATCCTGGAAGGGGCTTGGGCAAGCCCCTCACAAATTGCGGAGGTATTGATCCAAAACCTGCATGAAACACGTCCATGTTTATGGTTTGCGTTGTGGGGTGTTTCGTCGTTTGGGGGCCGACTTGCATCGAGCCCCCACGGTCTAGATCTACATTCTGGTTTGCATCGAATCTTGTTTGAAGCATGTGCACACCTATATCATCCCCTATAGACACATCTAGGCTGTGTTCAGCTGAACCTTTGCAAATGCATAAATGAATAAACAGATAGATAAATGAATAGATAAATAAATGAATAGCTAAGTGAATAGATGAATAAATACATAGATTGATAAATTAATAGATTAATAAACAACGAATAAATGAATAAATAAATAGATAAATAAAAAAATCAATATTTACATAAATAAATATGTGTGTATATATATATATGTATATATTTATATATTCATTTATATATATATATATATCTATATATGTATAAATATTTAGATACACACATATTTATGTATGACATACATGTTCGAGTGTCTATTGGGTCACCTTCAAACCGATAGCTTGCCTACTAACAGGATTGACAGGATCTAACAGGTATTTTTGGGTGGACAGAAATACCCACGAAATATGAACAGCCACATGTCTATAGGACGCCCAACAATACATCCTCAAAGCGGAGGTATCATGTGCATAAGCAAGATTGCCTGATCATATGCACGATCTTACGCCATCAAGGTTTGCTACTGACGTGCGCAAGCGTGAGCACCAACCGTTGCTTCAAAGGTCTTTCCTCCGTGCGGATCGTGTGCGTAGTCGCTCACAGTGATGAAGAGCGACAGAGGCCGGGAATCTCATGGTCAGCGGGCGGGTGAACTGGGGAATCTGTAGGAAGCGCTGCTGATAAAGCCCGTAGATCCCGTATCATGCTGGAGTTTCCTGTCTCCATCATTAAGTGTATGAGATTGCATCTAAGGATCTTTGGACCAAAGATACAGGCTGCAGCCGCAGGCATCAATGGTGTAAATTGGATTCGTCACACTGATAGGGCAATGTCATTGCGGCAATGTCGGATTCTGCCCTGGTCTCCAATTTGAAGATGGGTCAGAACCGATGCTAAGAACTAGGTCGATGAAGATTCCAACGCCGCATTATCCTGTCTGCAAACCCTTGGGGCGTCAAGAGACTCACAGCCATATTCGCGATTTTGTATTACATGCACAGCTTACAAACTGAGTTATAAATGTGGGATCCTACACCGATATACATGCATGCATTATGCATACATGCATGCATACATACATGCATACATGCATACATACATGCATACATGCATACATGTAGGATGGACGGACGGACGGACGGACGGACGGACGGACGGACGGATGGATGGATGGATGGATGGATGGATGTGTATACATAAAAGTCCTTATACGTCAAGAAATGTGTCTACACGGTAATTCAACATGTCATACTCAGCAACGGGCTGTAGTGTTTCAACCGTCAGGCTCCTCGCGTCATTGGATATACTGCCCCCTTGGAGTGTCAGTTCTTGATTGTAAAAGCCATTGAAACTCAACCACTGGATCTCCGCGGCGAGACAATGTATTGGAATGCATTGGACGTATCAGATACCAGATATGGATCCACGTGTACCTGCGTGGGCCCACATGTTCTCGGAGATATGATGGGGAATCTTGAATGGATGTTCCAACAAACAGAAGTCGATCAGCGAGTCGCACGAGATTGGACAAGGACCAGAAGTATCCTGGAGTCATAGAAAGACCATATGCCAGTCATCTCTCCGTTGACGTATTCAGTCTTCCTGCATCCCCTGTTCGCTGGGCATATCTCCGGGTACCGCTGAAAGCCTGGCCGGCCGCTCCATCGTTGCGGTGGCCATGGGATCCCCCTAGCTGATCAGCAAGGGCATCGCAAGCAAGGGATGATTTCCTATCAGATATGAGCGGGGTTTGTCAATCCACTATTAGCCATGAATATGCCAATATTAGCCGCGAGTACGACAATTTATGCCATTTTTGGCCATTGTAGCAAGAGATGAATTCCCCATCATCAGCGATGCATATGACCATTATTTAATATGGCTGTGGGTCGATACCCTAGTACCCTGGTGAACATCTCCCAAATGACCAAACCAGTTCGAGCTGGTGGGAATTGAACTACTGCCCATTGGTTGATTGGTAAATGCCGACCCACGGCCATAGATACTTGGTATATCTCCTATTCAACTGTTGGCTATGATCCCCTAGTATCAACCATAAATAGTTGAATAGGGGGTCACACCCAACAGTTGAATACTATGGGAACCATCAACAGCCATATATACTTGGTATATCCCCTAGCTATATCAGGCAGCTTGTTAACCAACCAGCTTATCAACCCCATCTGCTTGAGAAACCACCATCTAGTAGTTGTTTAACCACTATTGTTGAAGATTATTCCCTATTAATCCCTATTAACCGTTGGTTGGTTGGTTCATAGAGAGACCGAGCTGGTTTTCAAGGGGAGAAAACACCTGGCTGCAAGCCGTTGCTGAATCTCCAACTGCATCAGGGTAGGATCTCAGGGATTGTTTAGGGTAACCAACCGGCTCGGGAATCATGGGATGGATGGGATTTACGTAAGAACGATCCCATACATACCATGATCCTGTGATCCCAGAAAGCATCCATCATTGTTGATTTGTCTGGGATCATGGTATTCATCATTAATCATCATTCTGTTTTTTATTTAGACATTTTTTGAAATAGATACTGATAAAATTAATTATCATCAACAACTGGTTGGTTGACTAGTATTGTTCATAGGGGTGCTTCAACCACCAACCAGTATATACTTGTTTAACCACCGTTGTTTAACCACAATTGCTGGAATCAACCTTATTGTTGCTTATCCATTGTTGCTTATTATCCTCTATTCTATATTGTTTAACCTTATTGATTATCCATTGTTGCCACATATTGTTGATCAACCATTGTTGCTTATTAATTATCCATTGATTGCAACAATATTCTATATTTCTGGTGGATTCGCTTGGAATACATGGTCTGAACCCTTCCCGGTTGCCACATCCACAGGCTTGAGGACTTCTTTGCGCGCGACCAGCGCAATCTGCGGGCGCGCTTCCAACGCTTGGCAGACCCCTTGGAGCAGGCCCTGGTGAGGAAATGGTGAGATCGAATGTTTAAGGAAGGTGATGGTTATGGTTGTGGTTATATGGTTATATGGTTGTATGGTTATGGTTATGGTTATGGCAATGGTTGTGGTTCTGGTTCTGGTTAATGATTATGGTAATGGTTGATGGTTATTGGTTACGGTTGTGGTTATGAATGGTGATTCGGATGTTTCCTCGTGGTATGTATGGGGTGGTTCATGAGTATTTCAGGATGGTTACTGGTTCACATCTTGGGTCAATGGTGGTTAAACATCTTTTTGCGTAGACCATGGTTGGTCATCAACGACTTGGACCCTTGCTAAAGGCAAAAGGTGACAGGTTCACAATCAACCATTGATGGGTGATCAGCTACCTTGGTTGATTATGAACCTTTCACTTTATGAACCAATCACCTGCACAAAATCATTATCAACCAATGATGTACCAGGTTTGTTTGCTGAGAAATCTCTGCTTTCTGGGGCGACCAATGGGAAGATGAGCCACAGGTCGGTCGGTGTTCCACCGGCGGTGACACTCCAAGCGGTAGGATTTTTGGTCGTGGTGGTGGTGAACGACAGGACTTACCACCAGTAAGTTGTATGTTTCTTTTCTTGTTTCTCGCGATCCTTGATCTTGGTTATTTCCACCATTATCATAATTATCATCGATGTTCAAAAACACTGATGGATGAGACTTGCAAGCAGGACATGGGGCCCCACTGCGGAGCTCCCTATCTTCATAGCCATCATCACCGTTGTCATCAACCGGGTTCGAACAACTCGAGTCAGCGACAGGAGCAGAGAGTGCTGCTGAAGATTCCTTACGATTCCAGCTTGGATGGTGCCTGAGCAGTGGGGAGGGGAGCTCGGGATCTTCAGCCTGGCATCGATATGGAGGGGTTCCCTACTACGTCAGGTAGGGTATCTATGCACCATGTAGACCTACGCATATTAGTTGTTTATTGGCAAGCATACAACATCTTGCAAAGCTAGGTTTACATGTATGTATATGATTATATATGGTCATGTATGTAGATCGTTTGCATCTAGGATAAGAATGTATGATCTATAGCTATAAACTATAGACTTACCTATAGCTGTCAGTATGGATGATTCATGATACATTGTGTTTCTCAACATAGGGGATTCTTACAATCATCCAGCTGAATTAACCATTTATAACAAACCAATCATTTTTTAGGGTCCCCTATACAATGCTTTATCATAATGAACAATTATCAACCAATGGTTAATATAAATATATAATGGTTCATTGCAATAAACCAATATGGCATACCAACCATCCCCATCTAAACCCTATGGCTTGAGAAACCACCATAGAATAGCTGTTTAACCATTGATGATTCTTGTTGCTCATCCCCTATCATTCACCAGGATCCTAATTATTATGATTATTATGATTATTACTACTTTTGTTAACCTATTGATTAACCAGGATCCTATTGATTAACCATTTATTATCGTTTTGCTCATCCCCACTATTAATTGTGACCTATCCTACTCATGATGCAACTCTTTTTCGCATTCCAGGTATGCCAGGCTTCCACACTTTCAGCCCAGGTTGGGTGGAGCATGAGTTTCAAGTCTTAAGCGAGCTGGACGGCATCACGGGTATCCCCAGGCGCAGTCATGGGAGCGGAAGGACCTTGGAATAGGAGGGGCTTTGATCTCAGAATTGGCCAGGCATTTTTCCAATCGACCAGCGTGGTGATGATGGCTGAAATGGATTGAAATGGTTCATTTGCCAGTGTTGGAGTCAAGTCTAGATTTGCGCGGCTTTTTTCATTTCTCGGTGAACCTGTGCTTGAAAACGTCGTGATCTATTCATGGGGACGGGTTGTGAGATTTCACCGGTTCAAAAGAAAGCTTGCAGACTGGCACTGACTGGCACAGACTGGCACTGACTGGCACTGAGGCTCTATGGCATTCCGTTCTTCTTCGAAGATTTGAACGTGAAAGCGTTGGCCATGGAATTCCACAGTGCAGAGAGTCTGCAGCAAAGATCAGGCGCTGGGGCTGCGGGATCGCGCCATGGGGTCCGCAGAAGTCGACCTGAAGACCTGAGAAAAGCCTATGGTAGCGGCAGTGGTGGTTGGTAATCATTCATCTGGTTGGTGGTTTCAAACATTTTTTATTTTCCCTAGTAATTATTAACCATTTGTTGGTTGACTAATATTTTTCATGGGGATTGAAACCACCAACCAGTCATGATCATTGTCGATATGGCAAAACAGCGATGGTTGATAGCAACAATGATCATATCACCGTTCAGAATAGTAAAAACAATTCGTTCATAATATCATGGTCATTATGGTGAACATGATAACACCAATAAGAACGATAATATCCCACTTGGATAACAGCAATGATCATGAGTATTAGGTCTACTGAATGCTCATGCATGATGATGACAGTGAAGACAACGGCAACGGCGATGACGAATATGATGGTTAAAATGCTCAACAACAACAGGGAACGAAGCACGATTGGATAAACATCACAAAAGAGTGATGGGGAATGCGGGCGGGGATATCCATTTGCAAAATGCTGATTGGTTGAAGGATGGGTTCATAGATTTTCAGTTTGATTGATTGATATGTTTTCAAAGCTTGATTGCCTGGTTGTTTGATTGACTTGTTGATTGATTACTGTAACTGATTGAGTCAGTGACTGCAACTCATTGCTCAACATGGACTTATTTCTCACAGACGGAGCTGGGAAATCGCAGGAGGCACATCATCGATGAACCAAACACTGCCCGCCCAGCATCAACTTGGTGTGCCGATTGTCGTCCATGGTCAGTGACAAGCATTCGCAAGGTGATGTCTCAGAACCAATTCTAATTGGTCGCCCAGCGGAAGTGGCAATGTGTATATATATATATATATAAGCATCTATCATAATACCTAATGATGATTGATAGCCATTAGTTGCTAGACAGCAAGTGACCACCGCTGAAAAGACTGAATCTTGGCTTCCAAAGCGACGGTCGCTTGCAGGAACTCCAGTGGATATCTACCGCATGGCGTGCTTCTATCTGAGCGTTTTGGATCAGGCGAGGTTCGTCGAACCCCGCGGTTCGCAACTCCCCATAGCATATCCATCCGTTGCTGTAGACGCAGCTACTTGCACCTTATGACTCATTTCATAGTTTTGGGGGTATACGCTTGATGGACACTCTCATGCATACACAGGCCATCAGATACGCACATTCACATACATCTGTGAATCTATACGTGCGCGGATGCCTTTGCACACACCTATACTCAAGAGGCTTGTGTGCAGTTGTCACTGGTTGTTAATCTGCAACGAGTGTGCGCCAACTCAGACGGACGTCTGTTTCTTGATTGAGCAGTTGGCCAGAGGATGGGTTGACGACAGTTCATCATGCTATCCCCCTTGAGCTTAAAGCCACCTGGTCCAAAAAGTGTAGTAGGTGGTCTGTACCTGTTTTCTTGCGGATTAGTACGTGGGAGAAGCGGTTAAACCTTACATTCACCTGGAAGTAGTGAACCCCGACCCATCCACAGGCCAGCCACTGAATCCTTGGATGCATTTGTAATAGCTGCAAGCCCCAGGCCATGTTTTCCTAGGGCCTTCTTGGCTTCCAAGGCTCATGTTTTTCAAGTGAGGGTAGACATGGGGGTTTCTCAAGCCATAGGTAACCCCCCCAAAGCTATAGCTGGTTTGTTACTATTAAACTAAACTCTTACTTCATGTTAGATGATAAGTGTTTACCCCTATTTTGAGAAACACCCACATCACAAAACAAGACCTTTTTACTTCGGTCGTTCCAACCAGGATTTCCACAGCCTGGCTCTGAGACTGTGGAACCTAACCATGATCACAACATCCAAATCTGGAGAGGTTCCCCTTGGTTTTCCCATATCTTGGGATGATCAGATGGGGGGGGACGTGACCCTGGTGATCCAGCCCCATGGGTGAACGGAACAGCGGCAGGTACACCAACGTGGCTGGATTCATGGAGATCTGCAGCCGAAAGATTTGTTGTTTGACGACCCGCCACTGGGATATAGTTTTGAGCTAGCAATGATCACCATGAGCAGCTGTGGGTGGTACCACTAGTTACCATGAGTAAGCTGTGGGTGCTAGTACCAGATTAATTCCATCCACAGAGTACTGGATAGTAATTTTGAAAACTTTCTAGCTCAAAATCTGTGGGAGTCAGTTTTTCTTTGCTGTACTCATTTTCTGGACTTCGCAATAACAAAGGGCCTGGTGGTACGTGGTGCCGAAATATACAAAATGGGTGACGTCGGAACAATTCTTGGTTGACCACAGGGCCACAATACCTTGACTTGTGAGCGAAATTGCATCACACATGGTTCATCACGGGAGTCCTATATATATATATATAGTCTTAATCAAAGAGAACTTGCGATGGCGACTGCCAATTGCTACAATCAGGTGGTTATATCCTTATACTGAATATGTCCAATTCTTTCATTTCTCTCGTCCTTGTGACTTAGGATTGATTATGTCAACTTGTACACTTTTCTTTATCTATTGCTTTCACTGCTACAAAAAGGGACACCAAGCGCTACCACGACAAAACACTTTGAGGATGCGGTACGTAAGAAAAGGAGTCGTGCTCAATTCTGAGGGAGCTCGCGTGTATGCCTTGAATCCATAGCATTTACGGATGTACCTACCGAGAATCCAAACGACGATCGTCTGGATCCCATTCTTGGTTAAATCGGTGGAATTGCAGGTAAACCGCTCTGTGTTATCAACAAATGCTGGAAAGCAATGTCTCGCAGATATCATTTCTTGACCACTATCGATTTCCAATATCAGTTGTCTTGCCAATGGTTCAAATGGCCATGGGTAGCATCTTACTGCTTGATTCACCGCGGAGGTTCAAACTATTCCTGGTTGAATATTGGTTTAACCTCCTACTATTGCAAACCCACTGGTATTGCTTAAGCCACTAGTACTGGTCAAACCACTAGTACTGGTTAAACCATTGTCAAACCACTAGTACTATTGTGAAACCATCATTAAAGCGCCAGTACTATTGTGAAACCACTATAAAAACCACTGGTACTATGGTTCAACCACTACAAAACTAGTTTAAAATCCGTAGTCCTATGATTCAACCACCATTAAACCACCATTCATTCCCTATTGAACCACTATTCAACCACCATTAAACCACCATCAAACCACCAGGAGTGATGGTTAACCCACCCCTGTACTGGTTGCCGTCCGGCCGAGGGAGGGAGCAGTTGCCACCTTGCGGCAGACGGAAGACGGCGAGGTGCAGACGCGGGCAGTGATGGCTGGTTGCTCCAGCCATCGGGAAATGATCATTCCTTAGCTCATGATCAGTACGATTAGCCATTGGTTAATGATGTTTTATAGTGGGGAAATAGTGGGTAATATGATTAGTGGAAATTATTAATGATACCATGTTGTCAGTAGGAATTACCCATGATATTAAGCCCATGGTTGATAATTTCCATGGCAAGTGGCCAATAACCAACTGAGATTGATACTGGTACTGAGATTCAACTGATAGGGCTATAGGTCAATATTCACCAACCAATAATGAGGGATAATAACCAACAATAGGAGGGAAAACAATAGTTAATAGTGGGGGAACCAGGGGTACAGGTTTTTGACCCCATAGCCATATGGTGTTTTTAACCATGGGTAATAACGGTTAATAATGGTTGATAGTGGCTAATCACAGTGGATAGTAACTGATAACATGGTTGGTTATCATCACAGAAACTCAGGATATCAGCAACTTGCCAGCAGTATTATTACCACCATTGTTGTCAGCACCGTTATTAACCACCATTAGTCCAACCAACCAACCAACCAACCAACCAACCAACCAACCAACCAACCAACCAACCAACCAACCAACCAACCAACCAACCAACCAACCAACCAACCAACCAACCAACCAACCAACCA
>VSDK01022939.1:142437-151496 GCA_009767595.1 Symbiodinium kawagutii
CTTGCCTATGGCGACTCATCTATTGTTTATCTATGGTTAAAATGGTCATCGCAAATCATCACAACACATCTATTGCAAGGGACATGCTCTACCCAGCAACAGCAACACCGTGAATGGTGTGCCCTCAGTTCTTACTGTTGTCCCAGTTAAAGATGCTCACTATCGGATGGTACAGGGATACCCCTGTGATTCATGGATGTTCGCATCTGGTTGATTGTTGCAGTGGGGTCGCAACCCAGCAGGTATCATGATCATGTTTCAAAGTTTTGAATGTCCTACCCAGCTGTTGTTGCCTTCAAGGGTGTGAATCGCTACCTGGGTGTGTGAAGGAGCATCATTCATGGTAAGGATCCCAGTCAAGCCGACCATCAATCCCTTGGTGTCGAGCCCGTGCCCCCGTTGTTGTCCTCGGCTCGGCGCTTTCCCCAAATTGCGGCAGATCTTGAAGGCTGGTTGGATAATCAATTGATCGATATATTTTTTTGGCGAGCAAGATATGGGAATGAGCCAAAATAGTGGTACCCCCAGAACCAACGATTACCTAGTAAAGTTATCTTTCTTTGATGGGGCCGGGGCCCACAACGGTTACCCCATGGCTTGGCACAAAGCCATACCCACCGCGGCTCTGGGACCAGCTCCAAGACTCACCAGCTCCAATCAGGGCCCAAGCATCATGCAGCCCATTTTGCTATGGGTTATAACTGGTTATAACCCGCAATGAGCTACCAAACATAAAGCACGCTGAATCATTTGTAGCCACAACTATGAAATCATCAACCATAAGCATCTGTCCGTGAACTAGTTTCAAGCCTATTTGACCATCTTTCTCATCATGAACCAAGCATCATTGTCACTATCCAGCATATTTCACCATTCTGAAAAACATCGTTATCCATTTTTATAAGTTCATTATTCACCATTCTGAAAGGACATGAACCACCATTACTCTTGGTATCGACGCAAACCATGTCATTAAGCTGTGACCATCAATGATTACCCACTATTCACCAACATTCAACCTTTAGCTTGCAGGGTGCTGTCAGACATGCCGAAAACCTCTTTGATCGAACCTGGGTGCCAAAGAATCGGGGTAACCTTGTTGCTTCGGTCTACAAACTGGGTGCTACGACGTTTCGCAAAGGGTTTCAGCAGAGACCAGAAATGTTGTTGCAGGAAGAAACAATGCGTTGGTTGGCCACGTATCTTGAAACGTACACTTTGGAATGGAAGGACGAACGAATTTGGACACACTGCCAGTCATTCCTCGGAGAGATGCAATAATTCACACAACGGTTCTTCCCCCGGCCCAAAATAGCTGGAGGGACAGAGAGGCCAAGTATCACCAGTGGCAACTGACTAAGCGTAAGAGGCGCTTGTCGGGAGGGTAATCAGCCCTTGCTACTTCAGATACCAAGGTGTGACTAAGGAAGTCTGCATTAGATATCATTAACTTTCATCAACTTAGGCACACCGAGGTGCAGGAACGCGGTGCGCCCTTCGTTCGCTGGGGGTGCATCGATTGACATGTGCGCAACCATTACGAGCCATCATTGACCATGACTAGTTATCATCTACCACTATTAAGCAACCATTGACACCAGCATCAATTGGTTCACAACCACTGCGACGAGCAACCATTAACCCAACAATGGACCCAACCTTTATTATCCCAACCATGAACTCACTAGTACCAACCAACTATCAACCATGTCTACTTGCTTATCAACTACGTTTAAACACTATGCGTTGGATCCGCCATTATCCGACAATAAGCCCAACCATGAACCATGACCAATCATCCATTCACAATTTCCAGTTGCTTCTGATCCACTATTAGTTGGTAAACCGGTGAACCAGCAAACTAGTGATTTGCTCGTTCGTAACCACTTGCCTATTGACCACCACTAGCCCATCACTAGTAACCACCAGCAACCCACCAACCCACCAACCAACCACCAACCACCAACCACCAACCACCAACCCACCAACCCACCAACCACCAACCAACCCACCACCACCCCCTCACCACCCACCACCCACCACCCGATCTGAGGCTTGGCCGCTTGGCTGCGACGTCTTCTCCGTGGCGACGACGGCGACGGCGCAGATGCCTCGCTGGGCTTCGCCACGGCGGCCGAAGCCTTGGAGGCCTTGCGCCAGGTGCGGAGCTCGGAGTACGTGCGCCACGTGGTGGGGATGATGGTCATGGGTTTCTTCAGCAGTGATGGATGGTTGATGATGGGTGAATCCTATGGTTGAAGTGATGGGTGAATTGATGGGTGAACCTCTTCATCTTGATGGATCTATGGAAACTTAATAGTGAATTGATGGGTGAATCTATGGGATGAACCTGTGGGTTGAATCTATGGGATGAATCTATGGGATGAATCTGTGGTGAATGGTTAATTTGATGGTTGATGAAGGGTGAATCTATCTTGTGGCTTGCAGCCACGAACTTCGCTTTTTAGTGTTTTTGGGTTTGCTTTGATTTATCATATACTCACTGAAAATAAACTTTTAGCCAGGGATCTCAAAGCCACCAAGTTGACTATCATTAAGCATCAACCAGAATCGTTAATCATTACGCATCATTAGTTAATACTCATTAACGGACCATTAGTTAATCAATTGCATTGGGTTCACCATAGATTCACCACCATCAAACATAGTCATAGTCAACCAACATTCCACCACTAGTTTTCAATAGATTCACCATAGACTCACCCCTAAGAACCATCACTTAGCCATCCGCATCAAACCATCCTCACTAATCAACCATCGATTCACCATAGATTCACCATAGTCAACCATCCTCACCAATCAATCAATCAACCAATCAATCAATCAACCAACCAATCAACCAATCAATCAATCAATCACTCAATCAATCAATCAAAAGTCATGCCATTAAGCCTATTAAACCATCCTTGACTAATCAGCCTTAGAGTTAATACTAATACACATAGATTCACCCCTGCTAACCGTCATTTAACCACCATTAAGCTTCAACCATGGATTCACCCTTAAGAAGCATTGATCAACCATTAGTCATTAGTTTACCATAGTCAGTGATCATTTATTACTCAACTATGGTTGATTATCAACCATGCTTGATTATGAACTGGCTAATTAACCATTAATCAATCATAAATAGCCATTAATCAACCATCATTCACCATTACTCAACCATAGTTAATAGTTAATGATTACTACTTAATCAATTAGTTAATGCTATCATGATGCCATTAGTTAATCATTAACCATCCTCATTGGATTCACCATGGATTCAGCATAGATTCAGCATAGAATAACCATCCTCAATTCATCATCCTTAGAGTTAATAACCATAGATTCACCCATGCTAGCCATCATGTAAGCACCTTTAAGCCTCAACCATGGATTCACCCTTAAGAACCATTAATCATTAGCTAACCATAGTTAACCATTATAGTTAACCATCCTCACCATGCATCAATTAATCAGTTGATAACCATCATAGTTAACCATAGTTATCCTCACCATAGGTAACCATCATCCTCACTAAGCCTCAACCTTTCCCCATCGTCATCCCAGGCCTGGGCTTCCGCTGAGCCCGCGCTCATCGCGCATCAGTGGCGTGCCGAGACCCCGGACGTGGAACGGCCCACAGCGCCGCGCCTGGTGCCTGGGCGACGTAGCGTTGAAGGTGATCTATGGTGGGTTAATCATGATGATGGTTACTCTATGGTTACGGTTGATTGATGGTTGATTAATGGCTATCTATGATTGATGAATAGTTAATTAATGATGAATGGTGGTTAATATTCTATGGTTGGTTGATCATGGTTTATTGATGGTTCATTGATGGTGCATGCTGAGTGGTTGCAGGCAACAATGACGAGCAACCATATTGAATAGGGTTCGATACTAGCACTTCAGAACTGTGACTGTTCTACTGAGCTGGTGCTTTTCCTATGGTTGATGATGGATCTCAGTTCTTGGTGTTGATAGTTCATAGTGGTTGATACTAACGGTTGATATTGATGATACTATCAACGGTGGCTTTTGATGGCTTCAGGATGTTTAGGAACGAGGGTTGAGAATCAACAACTGAGCCATGGGGACCCTTATCATCGCATCACCGACCATCATTAGCAATACCTTTTGGTAAACGAACAAAAACAAACCTAGTTGCGCGAAAAAAGCACACCTTTTGAAGGCAAAACCACTATCAGTGGTGGATATTCAACTTCCAGGGAGTTGATGTATATTATTAGTGGCTGTTAGTTGAATATTCAACTAACTTTGGATCCTTCTAGGGCTGTTAGTTGACCAAGTCGTGTATTCGTTCTTGCTATATGGTGACCGACAGCCCTGTATCCTGAGTCGTTGGCTCTACGTCTTTTGGTCAAAGGGCCTCTATACCCCTGGCGAACATAAATCACCAAACGAGCCTTTCTTAGGAACTGGTTCTCATCGATGATTGCTGGCTGGATCCCGCTTTACAAGTACGATACGCAGCGGCCAGAACCTAAACTGACAACTTAATGCTAGTGGCTTTTGTGGCTTTGATAGATGAGTCCTCAAATTTTGGAAACATCTACGTTGCTCAAAAAGACTTGAGTGAACATTGTCAGTAAATGGAGGAATATGAGGAATGACAAACACAGCATTTGCTGTCACCAGGCATGACCAACAAGCAGTTCGTCGGAATTACATGTTTGCCCCGAGATGACACTCGCAAGTGATTTTGCTTCAAGATTGTCAATTCTAGAAACAAGGAAAACCATGCGTATCAGTGTATCTCATAGCTTTTTTTTCAAAGGAGTATAGGTCAAACATGTTTGCTTAGCGATGGTTTTGTGGGCCGCAATAATGTCCACTGAATCATCCAATGAGTACAGAGAAGACTGGAGGTGACGTTGCTCCCGGTCGTTTACAAACAAGATGGGTTTGCCAAGAGTAATTGTATCTACCAAAATCATCCCCTGCTGATTCAGCGAAATATGCTTTTCTTGCAGTGGTGGTCATTTTGTGGGCGGGCCAGATACTGCACTAAGCTTTGGATGTCGAAAAGTATCTGACCGCAGGCCACTTCCAAATCGTCAAACAATATCTGTTAATTTGGCAATTCCTTTCCGCATGGATTTCCCTCTAGATCTTGGGGTCATTCTTGATCCTATGTCAATCTCTTTGTTGGTTTTGGCTCACCAACCAGGTCTTCCTTGGGCCATACGATTGATGACATGGGTCACATCTAATGGTGTCAATCATCTGCAGGCCATAAATGCCATGGTAGCATACCATCTGTATTGCTTACCATTCTATCTATATTGGTCATCATACTATCTATACTTCTGTGTTGATAAATGTCAGCATATGATCTATCTTGGTCCCATCGCTAATTAATCATCATTGTGAAGGCTTTGCAGATGGTGCACCGGTGGTACTACCGCGGGCTGCGTTTCTCCAGGTGCTGGAGGAGTGCAAACTTCTCCCTGGAATGAGCATCGTTTGAGCGAGCGGCCTTTTCCGCGCGGTGTGCGGCCTGTTTTTCGCCCAGAAATCCGGGGGTTCCCCGCGGTGGAGCTGTGGAAGCACTGAGGTTTTCTGCAATCAGAAACAGAAACAGAAGGCCCAGGAGAATTGACCAGTTTTCAGTTTTTGGACCATATTTAAGGATCGAATGTTTTCAAATGCAGCCCACACAAGCACGCTATCCAGCTGTGATCCTGAGACTTTGAGAGACCCTGAGACAATGGAACGTGTTTGGCCCACACAAGCCATGGCATGATGGCACAGCCATAAGGAACATATTGCCAAAACAACACCCGTAAGATCTGCAAGCAAGGCTTCTTTCCTTGGCATCATACGGGCTTGGCCGTGACCCCGTTTCCGCTCGCCGGTGGTAGTTGTTTTCCCTCTGAAAATCACCAGCGAACTGGGGAGGGGGCTGACACCATTTAGTGGACTGGGTGCTGAGTGGCTGATCAGCTCTCAATGAACTGGCTGGCTGCAGCTGGAATAGTTGGAGGTCCCCCATGCGTATATATTGTATATACATATACAGATGATTCTATATATGTGTATAAAGATGTTTGTACTTGTAGAAAAGAATAGACATGTGTATAAATGCATATATATATATGTATTTATAAAAAATATATATCTAGATATAGAGATGTCGACATGGACAGACAGATATGATATAGATACATGGATATAGGATGGGATATGGTATAGATATAATATAGATATAATATAGATGTAATATAGATATGATATGGATATGATATAGATATAATATAGATAAAATATAGATATAATTCAGATATCATATAGATATAATATAGATAGAATATCGATATGATATAGATATAATATAGATATATTTTAGATACAATATAGATATAATATAGATATGATATGGATATGATATAGATGTAATATAGATATAATATAGATATAAGATAGATATGATATAGATATAAGATAGATACAATATAGATATAATATAGATATGATATGGATATGATATAGATATGCTATAGATATGATATATTTATGATATAGATATAATTTAGATATGATATAGATATGGTATAGATATAATTTAGATATGATATGGATGTGATATATAGATATGATATGGATATAATGTAGATAAGATATAAATGTATTCATACACAATATAGATATAATATAGATATAAAAAACTATATATATTTGATATAGATAAAGTATAGATATATCATAGATAAAGTATAGATACATTATAGATAAAGTATAGATATAATATAGATATAATGTACATATAGTATAGATACAGTATAGATACAATATCGATATAATGTAGATAAAATATAGATATATTCTAAACACATTATAGATATGATATTCAGAATAGCTATAGTGTAGATATAGTATAGATATGACATAGATATAATGCAGATATAATGTTGATATGCTATAGACATGAGATCGAGAGAACACAGATTTCTTCTAGATACAATATTAAAAATAAACATAATTTAGATACAGATATCAAGTATATAAATACATTGACACATATATACATACATGTATAGATATGTATATTTATGAAAATATTTGGATAGATAGAAATGCGTGCAGACACGCATATAGATAGTGTATATATATATATATGTATATTCATAGATATTGATCAAAACATGAATGTGCATACATATATGTACATGTAAAATTATATATACATATATTTCAAAAAATGTGTAGAAATAGATTATTTTAGATTCATGTATTCACGTATCTTGGTGGAGCCCAGGGAATCATCTACCAACACTCTACTTGGATGGCATTGTTGTGTGGCGGATGTGACGGACATACACAACCTGGGTAGCTTACAGCTGGTGGAAATTGGATTGCAGCGTGGCTGGTGCACAACAACAAATGGTGCTTGAACTTGAACAAATATTTGATAGATATGGATATGCAAATAGGTGAACATGTTTTTAGGATCATATTTGTTTAGCAACATATATGGAACAAACATATAGATATATATATATGATATGTATTTCGTATTTGTTTGAATATATTGTTTTTATACACATATGCACGTATCTTGGTGGAACCCAGAGACACACCTACCAACAAGCTCCTGGGATGTCATCGTTGTGTGACGCAACTTGGGTAGCGTACAGCTCATGGAGATTGGATTGCCCCTTGATTGGTGCACAGCTAAAAATTGGCGCTTGGAATTTGTTAATAATGTTGTTGCAAAAGGTTGGAAATCTAGGAACACAGCTGAAGTTTGGCATTCCGCCGCTCAAAAGTGGCTGGAACCGATGTTGTAAATGAAGGGCTGAGCACAGGGTGAAACCCTTTGTGCTCGGCCGCAGCTGTGGCTAGAGGCAGCAGGCTGAACTACTCATGTCGGCTGCGCTGCTGGTGGCTGCGAAAAAGTTTCAATGCATAGCTGTTGCTGCTGTTCCCTCACAAGATTGCACTTGTTGACATGACAAATCTGCTTTGTGGTCTTAAGCATTATTTCTTTTCCCCAATCTTTGGGATTGGTTGATTAGCTAATGTTTTGCATGCGTTGCACTACAATTGTGGAAGAGCAGCTACGAATCAACAAACGGTCCATTCAAACTTTACATATGATCCGCAACAGTGTCTGCTGAACTACTTTGGAAGTGGACAATCCAGCCTTAGTATAGATGGTCTACCTAAAGAAAATGGTGATTCGCTGGACTTCAAGGAGATTGTTCCGAAAGGGCATGGATGTGCACCTTTTCGCACGGCTTTTCGTTCATCAACTGGTGGAATTTGTAAATCAATTTGCGTAGCTTCAGAACGAGTGAATACTACATATTAACCACCCTGTATTCGCCATGCATCAGTAAGCACTATTAATGAGCAGTTGACGCGGGTGAATCATCAGTAGATGATACTACCATCCAAGAACTTAAGATGACAGTCATGGTAACATGTTTCATACACAAATCATTCACAAACACGACAAATTTGTGGCTGCAAACCTGGAGGGCTTGAGCCGCTGAGCCCGCCAATTGATAATTGATGGAATGCACGGCGAGTTCGAAGTAGGTTCAGATTTGCCATCCAATGAGCGAGTTGTTTCTACCACGACTGGTATCCTAGTTATGTTCACCAGTTGCCCGTTGTGATCCACCCGAATCACCAAGTGTGATAGCCTATCAACTATAGTTATCTCTACCTATCAGTTGGGGGTATTATCCAAGTGCTACAGCTCTTTTGGGAGACATCAAGCGACTGAGCGAAGGCTGCCAACCAACTGAGGGGTCCAACCGGTTGTCACTCCCCCTGGCAGCCAAACAAGACATTCTTGGTAATGCTTCGCCCTGGTGAATCTCCCATTTTGTTCGAATAATTGGATGATGCTAACAACTAAGAGCTTCAACTTGCTCGGTTCTCGTTGGCCAAGCAACCAACGACACCACCTGGCTGGCCAACCTTTCGCATTTGTTCAGCTGTAGGTCTACCAGCTGATGCCAGGTGAGAGGGTCGGCTGGGCGGTGGGCCGCAACGGGAACTTCCCCAGGGGGTGCACCACG
>VSDK01022939.1:151506-166747 GCA_009767595.1 Symbiodinium kawagutii
GATGCTGACCCGCAACGGGAACTTCTCCGAACGCATCGTTGGATGCGTCCTGAATCCAATGGGTGTTTCTCAAGTCATAACGGGGCCCCGAAATCATCCAGCTTGTTGACGATCTATCACCAACCATCAATCATTGGGGTATCAGAACCCCCAAATGCATGCAGCTTGGACAGGCCCCATGGGATCTTTGACAACGCATCCCTTGGTTTGTCTTCGAGAGGGACTGACCTGCTGCGAATCATTCTCTCCTAGGGGGGGTGTGACCAGCCCAAGGTGCCAACACGGGGGGGGTGACCAGCCCAAGGTGCCAACATAGGGCAAATTTGATGATTTTAGTGGAAGGGTAGCCAATTTGCGGGTTGAACATGCGAGGTGTGTGTACAATGTCCGACATCGCAATGTCCAGCCGCAGCACACCCTAGCTATGGCCGACTCGGCGGATGTACGGGTCGATGGAATTGACGTAACAAAGTGTGCGCATCTTTTCAGCAGGGTTGCGTGCCTGCAGGAAACATCAGGAAACATGTGGAAACCGAAGCCTAACCTGCAACCAAAAAAGGGAATTCCGAATGTTCAACCTCTTGATACAACGAGTCATAAAATGTCTTGGCTTACCATTGATTTCGCCACTCAAAATAATCAAAGCCAGACATACAATCATCACAACAGCTTGCCATCTGCATATCAACATGTCACCACAGGGACGTAGCATTTGTGTCGCGGCCATAGCGCCCCCGCTGGGCCCCCGTTCAACGCTTGTGCGATGTCGAGAGCCGCCGCCGCTGAGACGGATGAACCGCCAGGTGGGGTGGGCAGCCGAAGTGGTTTTTTCCCGATTTTTTCGGGGAAATCCCCGGTTCATTGGTGGTTAAAACAGCTAGTTTTCCTGTAGATTTTGCCATGAACCAACCCAATGAACCCCGACTTTTCTTGGACATCCTTGCTTAATAGCCATGGCCATGGCCATATGGGCTCACCTGGTTTATTTGAAAGTGAATCCTGCGGTTAGCTTCTTGTTTGTTGGGGATCCAGCCTCCAGGCAACAACTCACATCCTCCACAGTAGCTCCGGCTCCGATGCTTTCCTCATGTGCACTAAGAATAGTGGGTTCCAAGAAAAGTTTCCACATCATCAGTTTCCCCATCTTCAAGATGCCTAAAGATGCTTGATCCCCCAAGAATATCAGTCACCATGTATAGCCTTGGTGTTAGCGTCAGCACTGGGTGCTTTTAAGGATCAGTATCAGGACAAGGATCAAGCATTCGAGATTTCTCAATCCAGCAGGCGCGGACAGCATTCAAACTTTGGCAACGTATATCCGCGGGTTGACTATGCTCCGGTTATGCTTGCTCTGATGCTCCCATGATGGTTGAGAACAAGTCCAAATTAATTATTGATGTCAAGAACGGTTTAATATAGATACTAAGTTAGAAGCTATAATGGTTAACGAGGGCCAATCAGTGCTGGATACCAATTGATAATGGTGCACTAATGGTTATACAGCACATGCACCGCGCCTCATGTTTTTGATCATTTGTTCATTCCGTCACAAATTTTGGGCAATTTTCGCTGACAAGCTTTCGGCTCGCCCATGTCATGGTGGATTGATCATTGATCGTCCCCACATGATTGTTTGATCATGATTGATCATGGTTGATGATGGTTCATCATGGTTCAGAACTCGTGGGTTCATCATAGTCTAGCTACTAGTTGGTGGTTTATTGGCAAGCATATTTTTTGGGCTGGCGTAACTAACCGCCAACCAGGTACTCACCATGGATCGGTTCTCCCAGAATGATTACACTTCATGTTTTTGGTCAATATTAGTGGACTGATTCTCGTACTGATGAATATAGCACATATTTGGGGGTTTCTCAAGTCATAGGGGTACTCCCAAGTCATCCTTCTTATCAACCATTTCGACTAATCAACACACCATGCTTGGGGGTTCCTATTTTAAGAAACCATCACATAGTAGTTGTTTGACCATAAGTTTGTTGGTTATGATTCCCTCTTCGAACCTTCATAATCCCCTCTTTTCCCATTAAGAAACCACCATATGGCTGTTTCTTAAAAGAGGGGTACCCTCCAATCATCCTTGACTAATCATTTCTAGTCAGAAAACCCCCAGTTGTAGTTATAAAACCCCAACCTATTTTTGGGGGTTCCCACTATCATTAAAAAAAAACACCATATGGTTGCTTTACTATTATAAATTACTAATAAATGGATGACTTGATGGGTCCTCTATTAAAAAAAGCCACCATATCATGGATTCCCATTGTTAACCATTGTTTTCTCTATTATTGTTGGGGAATATCCCCCATGAGTTGGTTGATTAATATTGACCCAGCTCGCCATATCATGGATAGTGAGGGTTGAGCGTGATCTTGGTCGATCCAACCGCCTCCACCAGGCGTGGAGGTGGCCAACCAGGTGCACACCTGCGGAGAGATCCATCGCGAGACGTTGGTGGTTTTGTGTACGGAAAGCTGTGAGTTTTCGATGGGTGAACCATGGGAAACGATGGTAAACCATGGTCACTGTCACTTTGGTTCAATATGGTTGACTATGGTTAGTCGAAAATGATTAACTATGGTAAACTGCAGGGAAAAACCAACAATAATAGCTAGTTGGTGGTTTGATTGACACGTGTTATTTTCCGCAATGACTTTGGGATGGGCGTGGAACGTCAGTAGCCCTCGTGTTTGGGCCTTCAGTGCCCCTAGTTCTTGCGGACTGTGTCCCTTGCCCAGGCCCGAAGGAGATGATAGTTGGATGTGATGATGGTGATGGTCGGGAGGTTCTTTTGCCATGTCATGTGTCCATGCCTAGTCACCCTTTGGGATGCTTGTTTGGTGGACTAATATTTTCCAGAGCGGTGGTTCAACCACCAACCAGTAGACCATAAGGTTTATATGCTGAGAAGTAAGTTTTGTCCATGGCTTGCCACATCATTTCCAAGAATCCCCCCGCCAAGTGGGTGAGTTTGGAACATATCCCAACCAGCAGGCTTGTTTAGTCATGGGATGTGAACAGCGGTTCGGAGTACAGACCTTTGACCCACAATATCCGAGGACCAACAGGACTTTCCCATTTTTGATCATCAGTTTCGAGCAGCTATCCCCATTGTCAATTGTTGGTTCTCCCTCATAGTTCACCACTACTAACCACAGTGAACAATAGAATAGCATGGAAAAATTGTATGTAAGAATACCAACTACTGGTTCTTTGTTGCTTGTATCGACCATTACTAGCGACTATTACAGTAGTCATCATGACACCATTGTTGCTTACCCCACATAGTCATCACCATGAGCCATCGTTAACCATCGAAAATCCCATGATTTCCCCTATAAAACCACCAACTAGTATTTAACCACGAGTGACTATTATTGGTTGTTATCCCCTTTATAGTGATCAACCATTGTTACCATGGATCAAACATGTATACCATGGATCAAACATGTATACCATTGTCACCTGATCACTATGGTTACCATGGTATTTACGAGTCACTACCATTGCTACCCATAGTGATCAAACATATCCCGTGGATTCCCATAGTGATCAACCAGCAGATGGATGAAGTACGGCTGGCTGCATGCCGTTGCCACGATGCTTCAGGAAGATCGTGGGGATTCTCAAAGAGCTGCATTAACGATTGACCACCAACAACAACGACACTGGCTGGTGGGTGGCTTAACCATGGCTAATAATGCTTGCTAGTAGGCGAAAATAGTCAACAATACCTGGCTAAACATTTACTGGTTGGTGGTTTGACAGTTTTTGTTTTCCCTAGTATTTGGGACGGTTGGTTGGTGAACTCACATTGTTTGGATGTCTTATAACCACCATCCACAGCTACGTAGCCAACAGCACAACAGCATTGGGGATGCAGCTTATGTTTGAGCAACATTCTGAAACAGTCACTTCCCCCTAATGTTGCGCCCGCTTAAGAAGCCTTCATGAGTATTTTTTTGCCTCGTAAACACAATTATCTTATCTTTCTAAGAGAGGGAAAGGTAGTATTTGAGGATGATTGATTACCAATAGAAACCCATTGTGATCAATAGATTGATGATTGTTCTAACCAGTATTGTTATCAGCAGGTTACCAACAGAAACTGACGGGAATGGAACCATGAACAATGGGGATCCCATAGCAGGTAGGAGCACTGGAGATCTACCGACATGGCTGATGGTGATCGGGAATGCGATTTCACAAGACACACGGAACCCCCAAGACGGCTGCCTTAATTTTCGGAATGTCCACTACATGGGTGTTTCTCAAAATGGGGGACCCAAAAAATGGTGGGTTTACTACTATAAATGACTACTAGTGGATGATTGGGGGGTACCCCTATTCTAAGAAACCACCACATGTGCTGTGTAATGGCATGGCTGCAAGTCTTGTCAGAATTCATGTTGATTGACCAAAATGATTGGACAATTGCTTGCATTGCTCGCGCTCGAACGGGCGCGCGCAGTTTTGCCACCTGCCCATCACCACATTTGGTGTGCTTTGTGAGTGATTTTCATTTTAGCAGAGGGCAACAATGGGCATCAATACGTGTTCATTGACTGTCAATAAGAACGGTCAGAAAACTTTTTTCTTTGCAAGGCATGTGCATGTCGTGGATGATGATGATGATGATGATGATGATGATGACGACCATGACGACCATGCTTACAAATTCCAAAGGGTCCCTTGCAGCATCATTGACTATAATCCTCTACCAATCCTGGAAGCATTTCAATTCATTATAATCCGTTATCAACCATTGTTATCCGTCTTTACGTAATCATCCGAAATGCTTCTGCTGTCATCAAGCGTCATAATGTCCATTGCCATGATCAACAACTGCCACCTATCATCTTTACCACTGCTAGCCACTAATGGTAACCATTAATCCATTATCAATGAGTATGGACATGATTAATCATTCTTGATCATTGTCATCCATCTCCAACCATCACTATCATGCAATCATGGCATGTATCCTGACGACAACCGTATCATTAACCTCAGATCCATATACGGTATATCAGCAATGAGTTCAGTTGGCCCATAACCTTTTTTCAGCTATTTTCTTGTGCTATTTATTGTGCTTCCTCTTGTGCCCACTGTTAGTGGGAGGGGGAGGATTGCAACATATACCCCATGGGTAAACCACCACCTGGCCATCCATCCCTCGAGGTCTTCAGCAACTGGAGATCAGCCACGCGGGGCTTCAGGATGTGGTGAAGCGACGCTCGCTCAGCATGCCAGCGGTGTTTTGGGTATCTTCCGAAGCGTTCGTAGTGATCTTTGTCCACAGCTGCGTTTTGGGTATCTTCCGAAGCGTTTTGGTTGGTTAAGAGCTACCACTTGTGGACAAATCCAAATCTTTGCTAACCAGAAGGCAATCTGAGCCTCTGAGCCACCCAAACAACTACCTCGCCCAAGAAAAGAGTCCAGGGCTAGTGCACAACTTGTTCCTGCGACTTTCCAGAATTTTATTGTGGGAGGTAGTATCCTCGGGATGAGCCACTACCGGCAACTTGTGATTGAGTGGTAACGATAGCGTTCTCCAGAAAACTTTATAGAGAACCTGTGACCTGAGAACTCGAGCAATTGGTTTGACCGAGACTCCCATGTTTTGTTCCAAGCCTCGATGTCACTGTTTTTCTTTGTGGAGTTTGACATGTTTGCTGTTGCTCTTTTCTTGTTGGCTCCTGCGAAATGTAGGGAATGGATGGGAATGGGGTGTTCATGCCTTATAATCGCAATGAATAAATATCCCATTCCTGCAGCCCTCTACCTCACCGGCAGGGTTTGTTTGTTTCCAGGTGATCATTGATGGGAACACAGGGGCCCAGAAAGGCCCCTGATCGGTGAGGATCAGCATGTCAGATTGCATTTGGCGCGTGGTGCGTTGACCACCTACTGCAACTGCCACGAAAAGGGTAGAACCTGACTGGTCTGTGAGGAATGTTGAGCATTAGGGGTATCATCTTACCCCTAGAACAGTCTATATCTATCTATACCTACATATGTGAGAGATAACATGTGAGCGTGTATCAGTGTGCTTGTGTCATCACGGCGGCCCGAGACCTCCTCAAAAAGCTAACAGCAATTTGAGGAATGCCATTTGGACATGCCGATAGCGTGGCTTGTTTCGAAGAAATGATCATCTGGCTGTGAATCTACCATCAGGAAAGCAAAGATTGACCAGATTGACCATTATCTATTGTCATCAACGATCAATGAACCCTCATGATATACCCATTCAATCGTTCTATTAGCTGTGTGCAAACCTTTATGCAACCATTGTACAAACCATCATTTAACAAGCCACAGAACCTTAGTGACTAAATAAGTATGGTGGTCAATAGTAGTGATTGATTAACACCTATTAACCATAATTGATCTCTATCAACCACTCTGAACCACCATTCACGACTATTCATCACTATGCAACACCCTCGACCGCCATGAACGACTGTTACCCACTATCAACCACCATTAACCACCATTAACCACCATGAACCACCATTAACCACCATTAACCACTAATATGAGCCACTATCAACCACCATGAATCATTAACCACGCCATAGACTTGCGCAGCTCCAAGGACTGCAGGAAGAACTCCGGGAGTTGCAGAAAGACAGGAGTCCGTCCGTGCAGATGGTGAAATCTGAACCAAGCAATGGTGAAATGGCTGGTTAGCGGTGGTTGACGCTGGTTAGTGGTTCATTAATGGTTATAGTGCTTGATAGTGCTTGATAGTGCTTAACTTATGGTTGATACTCGTTAGTAGTGATTGATCAATGATTACTAAACGGTTATGTGATGAGCCATGACGAATGTTGACTGGCTGGCTACTGGTTGATACTAGGGATCATTGGCAATTGGTCGATATCAACTAGCCAAAAAAGGGGTAGATGAACACCCAACAAAGACTTCAGTTTGGTAATTTGGGGGGATGTTGAAGGTTAAAGCCCTTTGCATCACAGTTGAGGTGATGAACATCCATTTCTCAGCTGTTTTGATATCAACCAGGGGGTACAGGGTTTGACTCACAGCCACTTAAGCGGTTGATCTGGCTGGATATGGCTCGCTGAGTCAAGCCACCAAGCATCCCAACAAATGGGTAGATGAACATCCGAAAATTGGTTTGGTCATTGATGGGATGTGAGCAGGTAGGGGTTGACATGTTGTGGCCGGAAACAAGGCTCTCATTGGAGATATTTAACCAAGGCATAAATCGCAGTTGTTGGCAGTTGTCACATCTTGCCATAGATGCCACTGGCAGGTCCCTGATTTCTCGGCACCAGTGATGGGTTGGTTGCAGATCAGACTTTGCTGACCTTCTTAGGCACCATTTAAAAGCGTGAAACTTAGCCAATCATTTCCAACCATCAGTCAACCATCAGCCAACCATGAACGAACCATCAACCAACCATTTTGACCAGCCTTTTTGACCAACCTTTTTGAGACCAACCATTTTGACCAACCATCAACCAACAACTTTTAGTTCTTTTTTTGTAATGAATCATTCACCGATCATGAACCAGTCAGTAACCAATCATTAACCAATCGACCAATCATCAACCAATCATTAACGAACCAACCAACCAGCCAACCAACCAACCAACCAACCAACCAAGCAAGCAAGCAAGCAAGCAACCAACCAACCAACCAATCACCAATCATTAGTCCATTATTTACCAACCATTGTGTTTCTGATCGCTGGTCCAGGATGCTGCTCCCCAGCGCCGTGCCAGACGAGCCGCAGACCTTTCCGGAGCAGGCACGGCTCGCTAAGCAACGCAACGTGCAACGCCAGCTGCTAGGGATGGTCAACCATGATCTGGTTGGTGAATGATCATAGGGGAATTATAGTGGTTAGGAATAAGGGATAGTCACCAGCAATAGTGGCTGGACAACCAATGGTTTGTGGTTTCATTGAAATTTTCAATTTTCCAAGTAATCATTAGCAAATGCTTGGTTGACTCATATTTTTCGCAGGGGTTGAAACCACCGACCAGTGATGGAGAAGGCTCCATAAATGGTGAAGGAATGCTTAGCAATGGGTTAGTATTACGGTTTATCCCGGTCACAAGCAAGCAAATCATCAAAAAGAAAGAGGTGAATCTGCAGAATATTCCACACGGCTGAGTTTTATACTCATGTTTGGAATGCGTATCAGTGTATAAAAGGTGTTGTCCCCCAGTTGTATTTTGGATTTTAAACTAGCTATTGCTGCAAGTGTATTGGTATATCCACCACTTCCATGGTATATCCACCAGTTCCATGGTATATCCACCAGTTCCATACCAATTTCCCTAGTGAGGGGAACCATCTGGTACTTTTGAGTCTCGACTCTCCCTTGCGTCGTCGCAGGCCCGTCGCTGGTTGCCGTTGATTCGTGTGGTGAATCTGTGGTGATCATTTGGGTGTTTCTCAAGTCATAGGGCACCATCTAACATCATCCATTGACCATCCAAATCGACCTACTTAGGGATGATTTGGGGCTCCCCTATTTTGAGAAACATCCAGTTGCAAAGGCCAGCAGTTGTTTGGCTTCTGATCATTCCGGATTGGTCTTTGCGGATTTCTAGTCGTCCTGAAGCAGATATACCCTGTGGTCAAGATCATGGACCAGCCTTTTGGGATGATCCAACTGATATCTGCTCTATGATGGATATATAGATAGATGATGATAGATATACGTATTCATATGCATGATATTTACTCATATATACATATATTGTGTACACATCATTGCATTACAGTGACATGCATGTGCTGTACAGGTCCATGCAGCAACCGCCGAGAAATCTCGATGATTTGCTGCTGGAGAACCCCCCCAAAAAGCACGCCACTCAGCCAGGCCTTTCCCGTGAGAAACGGCGGAACACCCAGCGAAGTGCACCCGGCTGAAGCGGCTGAAGCGGCCGAAGCGGCTAAGGGTTTAGCAGTTCCGGTGCCCAAAGAGGTGCTTGGTGAGGGGCTGGGTTGGGGTTGGGCTGGGTCGGTCAGAATTAGCGTTGGTCAGGTGGTTATGGTTGAAAGGAACTGGTCGGACAAGGATGGTGAAAATGAGGGATCGCATGGAATAGCACAGCCATCGATCTGGAGTTTTCTCCAACAGATGGGCGTCCCTAGAGGTTTGTGACCTACTGGCAATGATCCATTTCTGTGATGAAGTGTTGGTGAGGCGTGGCCATGGCCGTATCCATAGGTCTATAGAGGCCTCCGTAACTGCTAGTTTCTTAGCGTTGCTTGCCAGCCCTAGTGCGACTGCGCTGACAAGCGGCCCAGCTCGGAGGTCAGATAGCATCAGTTATGAAGCAGTGTATGTTCACCACCAGTTTTTGAAGTACTATCCAGTATCAATCATGAGTCATTAAACATTCGTTATCAACCATTGCTCTATTGCTTGAAATATTGGATATTCACTGCCTATTAGTTACCAACCATTGGTATACCACTAGTTCTGAACCATGGTTGCCATTGTTGTGAACCCCTCAGTTCTGCCTTATAGCCAGATACTATCGACTATATTTATGAACCATCATATAGACTGTCAGTTGTAGAACCATTATACTAATCGTTCTTAGCGACTCATAGTTCCCACCTTTAGTATCTAACCATGTGATAGTATTATGTATGTATATGTATATATATATTAATCATTCTATGCATATGTATGCATACAATTTCTCAAAATTGAGAATTCCCCCAAGTCATCCAATATCAGCAATTTATGGGAATACACCAGCCATAACGCGGGGTTCCATATATCATTGAATATATGGAGAAACCACCAAAAATCAGTTGTTTAGCCATGATTTTTGGTTATGATCACCAATTAATCCCTATCATAAACCACAATTAAGTCAAGTGGTAAGTCAAGGGGTATTCCCTACTAAGTCATGGTGATCATATCCCTTTTATTAACCATTACAAACCCTACTAAGTCAAGTGGTCCTATTCCCACTTCGTGGTCACCATTGTTCGTTCTCCTTCGTCCAGGTGACCAGAAGCAAGACCAGCGGCCGAGTTGTGACATGACCGCTCCGGTGTAGGCAGTGGTGCAACGGCAACGGCAGCAGTTTTGGAAGACATTTTAGATGATTAACCAATATAATGTAATGGGTATGCCCATTATAAAATGTCTTCATTATTCTATGTATACCCATTTTATATAATCACCAAAGAGTAATGGGTATACATAACCAGACATTTGATAATTACTCGTTGATATAGTCCATAACTTCAGACATTAGCAACGGTCAAAACGGCCAAAAGGAAGGTTGTAGACATTTTAGACATCCCACATATGGGCTATACCATGTTATACCCCCCAAAAAGGACAAGCTTGCGGTGCCAATGGTATTGCATATGAAGCATTGCCAGCCATGATTGAGCATGAATGACCAGGATTGACAATGATTAATCAGGCTTAGTCAGGGGTCCTTCTATTTGGTGGTTTCTCAAGTCATAGGGGACCCCAAAAATGGTTGGTTTATAAGTAAGCAATGATCAACATGGGATGATTTGGGGTGTCCCCTACTTTGACACATCATCATTTGGTCATCATCACCTTTTCTTACTTGCGCATCATCTCGTGGCAGCCTGTGGTAATCCAGCAGCGAGAAAGGCCGCATTTCCTCGTGAATTGAGGAGATACTCTAGGGTTTGACCAGCCAGAGAGGGGTTGTCTACCTGGGAGATGGGCATCGCCCATCGCCTTCATGGACCAACCATCATACTTGATTTTTGTGAATGCCACTTGTTGTTGTCGTTGTTGTTGTTGTTGTTGTTGTTGCCGTTGTTGTTATTGTTGTTGTTGCTGTGGTCGTCATCGTCGCCGTCGTTGCTTTTCTGATGTCACCTATTGCTTAGTACCTAAACCAACCTGTTTCAGGGGATGACTTGCACAGGCCTTTAGAACATGCATGCTCACAACCGTTTTTTTGGTTTGGGTCAAAGATTGTATGCGACTTGTAGCACAGGAACCACACAAGCTAGCCGCAGCTCGCCGCTAGCCGCTAGCCCTTTCCAAAACAAGTACGCCCTGTAAATTGAAGGAATTCTCTTTTGGACTTCTACAATAGCTACATATGCCTACATACTGTGGGAATCGTCAGTTGACGATGATTCACCATTCATCGCCCATCATTAACAATCACCACAAATCAACCAATCATCAACCAGCTTGGAGAAGTCAAATTTTAGGTTCCATGCCCAATTCATCCAGTGATTCCAAACCCGGCATCTCAATACAAACGTTTTGATGTGGTTGGATTTCTTTGAGATCCCAGCCCTGCTCTGATGCAAGGCAGCTTCAACCATTCACTATTTGGGTCTTGAGTATGCATAGCACACCATATCACATCACATCATGTGATATCATTCATTTGTACACGGGACATAGCTAGATTGACATAGTACAGAGACCTACTTCGAAGCGTCAAGTCATTGGTTTCCCTATGAATGGTCGGTGTTTCTGACCATTGTGTTTTGCTACTGGACCTCCAGATTCAAGGCTTGCCTGCGGCCAACAAGGTGAAATATGATGAAGTCGACTCCAAAGCCAGCGAGGAGTACGAATTCCAAGGTGGGACTGCCAGGACAGAATTCCTACGGCACTTGCGGCTACTACCAGGAACCAATGAGTCTACTTGCAGATTGGCGAATAGAAGCTACACCTATAAACCACGGTGAACCGTATCCTTATCATATTTTTTGAAATTGTTTCCTATGGACCGTATACCAAGCCCTGACTACTACCCGTACGTCAAACTTGCCAAAGCCACCATGACCCATCAGTACTTATCTAGTGACAAACCACAACTCATTCATGAACCAAAGATGAGCCAACCATCAAACCCATCATAAACCCTCAGATAACAATCAGTTCTCCAGCAGATTTCCCAGTAACCAAGGGAATCTGCTGGAGAACTGATTGTTATCTGAGGGTTAACTTCCTTTATTTATTCGAAAAAATCTGAAAAAATCGAAAAAATCAACTGCTTGAAGCGCTTCCCAGTAAGCCTTGGCCAACCAGCGCGCCTCAGGGAGCACATGGGATCTGGCTCTCTTTGCAACATGGTTCGACCGCGGGGCCTTGGAGGGCGACCCAAGAAAGGTAGGGAAGAGACGCCACCTGGGTGTCATGACCGGTGTAAGGCACTTCGCCTGGGGGAAAGGAACTGCTAAGAATCACCAGATATCACCAGTCTCAACGGTTGAACTTGGCTATTTCTATGGTGGATTTTTACGCAATCTGATTGGTTTGCCGGAGACCTAAATATCATCCAACAAGCACGATTGCACGATGATGGCATTGGGTAACACCGCTGATGACGTAGGTAATGAGTATGACTTAGAACGATTAACTGATGGTTCACCTATGATGAATTGATGGTTGATGGTCAATGATTATCAGAATTTTGAGCCGGGCGTGATGGTTGAGTTCTTTACTGGATAAGAATAAGTTCATCCAGCTCCTACGCTCCACCCTCAGTTTGGCCGGTAGAACCACAACCTTTGGAGCAAGCTTGAGGTAGCCTCCTTGGGTACCAAGGGCTGCTGGCAAGCCGCAGCTGCCAAGGGAGCACAAGATTGAACAAGCCAAGTGGGCAGTGTCAAATAGCTCCCGTCAATCATTCTGCGATGTGGGTTTGTTGGGTGGTTGGTTTGCAGGTGATTGATTTCTTTGACTTTATAAACTTCCTGATTCAGAAGTTGAGAAGCCCGAGACTGATAGCCAAACTCTGAAACCATGTGAAGTCAACAAGCCCTTCTGTCCGTCCAAGTACCCTTGGGGTTTTGCGAGATCACTCAAAGCCACACATGCTGAGCTCAGGTAGGAACTGATGCCATCGGAACCTTTGGAGCCATTCACACCTCCATCTTGGTATTGGCGACCTTCACCATTCAAGTTGTGCCTTGGTCAGTGATTGAATCAGAAAGGTTGCCCAAACCTGAACCTCTGTAGAATCCATGAGTGATACAGAAAGATTGCCCAATCTTCCATAGAATCCATGCCTATATAGGGTGGGTTATCACCGACATAAGCACGGTTAGCTAACCACTTGGGCCAGTGATGTTCCGGCGGCTCAGCGAAGCGGGCATCTCGTTCGCTTCATCGGCGAGTCGGCCTGCAACTATTGTGGTACGAAAGATATGGCTGTGGGTCAAGATTAATCAGCCAACTAATGGGGGATTTCCACCAACAATAATAGGGAAAACAATGGTTAACAGGGGGGAACCAGGGGTACAGGGTTTTTGACCCACAGCCATATGTGTGGATTGGATGTTCATGCCCGGTGACTGGTTATTCACCATGGAAATAGGGATTGACCCACCTTACAAGGTTTGTTACCAGGGATTCTATGTAGGCTTGGGCATCGTTGAGCAACGTTGAGCATTGTCCTATTTGGTTGGCTGAGTGCGCCTAGTAGCCACGTGAGACCGCGAAGCCATGTTGGGGATGGTGGTTGCCATGGTCCTTGGAGGTTGGGGTACGCAAACGCACATCCAACGGGCACCCCTTGCCAAGAAGATAAGAATGGTCAGGTCATCGAAGAACGAATCAGAATGAGTCATGGTTGGAGATAGCTACCAAAACAGACAGCACACACCGGTATACTGTATATATATATATATATATACATACAAATACACTCGCATGCAGACACAAAAACACTCGAATGCTTGGGAAAAAACACGTTAAGATTTCTTACAAATCTGGTAGAGATTGGTCATTCTGGGTCTAACATGACTAGCCGCAGCTGGTTGCGGTGAATGTCCAGGGCGGGGTGACATCCATAGTGCTGTTGATCGGTCTTGAGTTTTTTGAGGTCCTCTATTGGTTGATGATGGTTGATGATGGTTGATGATGTTGATGATGGTGGATGGTGTTTGATGATCGTTGACGACTAGTTCGATACTAACTTAAGCACGCATCAATTCAACTCACCCACTAGTCAGATCCTACATTGGGAGCGGTGAATAATGATGATTGACAGCTCAGAAGTCACAGCTGTTTCAGGTCTTCGTGGGAGTGGTGATGTTGAACTTCAGTGCCCCCAAAGTCGACAAAGACTCCGTGGCAGATGCTTCTCGCCCAGGGGACAAGCTGCTCTGAGTTCAGGACAGCGATTGACACGGTAGGCACCGTAGGGACCGTAGGAATGCATGTCGTGGGCGTAAAGAAGTATGTGAAGCAATGATAGAAAAATATGTATAGATACGTGCATAGAAGTGAGATGGATAGATAGATGGATGGATGGATGGATGGATGGATGGATGGATGGATGGATGGATGGATAGCCACGCAACATACATGGACATAGATTTGTGCACAGATGCAATTTGTGCATGTCACATATGCAGTTTGCATCACGATTCGCAGTGGTCTGACGAGCTGATCGGTAAAGTGTGGGAAGCCCAGGATACGTTGGCATGAGGTGAACTGCTACTGATACATTGATGAACCACTATCCAGTTGGGTATTGATGGTTAGCACCAATCTATTGACTATCCTAGTAAACTAGTCTGTCAGTCAGTCAAATGGCCTTTAATTAACCATTAGTTAAGAATTACCATTCAATGTTCACTGATGTTACATGACAACAAACTAACTTTTGAATCTTGAGCAATGCTCGGGGTTGCACAAACTAAACACAGAACTCTCAAATGACCATATCCGACAATATGGTGGTTTTCAAGTTCTCAAGATAGGGTTACCCCCAAATCATCCCATATTCACTATCTATAGTAATAAGCAAACCAGAACTTTGGGGGTTCCCAGTGGCTTAAGCGGATTTCACATGCCCATCTGATGTAGCATTCGACATCTCTCGTCACTGTCCGTGTTTGCCCGGCAACGACCCCTAAGCGCCAGATGATGACCGCTGGATGGTGAACAAGCGCAAGTGAGAAGAGCCTCTTTAAGAAGCTACTACTGGATTGGTTATGGTTAAGCCAGTTGGGTTTGGTTGATCTGCTCTCAAAAATGATTGGTTTTGGTGAAACCAGTTCCGCTTGGTTGATCAGCTCTCATAAATCAAGTGTTTTTTGATTGCGGATATGATAACAACGTAAACCACCTCTGTGAAATGACCTAAGCCTAACATGGCACGGTATGCTTTTTTGGGGGTTCCCGTGGGTTCTGCGGGGTGTTGAGCTGAAACATCTACAAACCCGTGGCGATTGGCTGCGTTTCACTGAGGCTAGC
>VSDK01022939.1:166804-184921 GCA_009767595.1 Symbiodinium kawagutii
CTGGGCTTAGCCGATGGCGATTAGCCACCGGACACTACTACGAGTTCTATGATTCCATTACGCAAGCTTCACTCACTGCTCGAGTGTCTTGGCTTGGTATCCTTTGGATAGGTCGGCAACTTGGGCGTCACGCCCAGTGCCTACTGGAAATGATACTTGGAATGGTTAGGAGGCACAGGCACAGCCAAAATAGGCCGATTTCTGAAGCTGATTTCACCACCACGCTTGGGTGTGATCATGAAAGGATCGCCAACATCCTCCACAAAAACATGGGACTGTTTGTAAATGGTGTAACGCACAAAAATAGCTTGACAATTTGGGGATGGTTGGATGTATCATCCCTACCAGCGACGCTCTGCCCTGAGTTGACTTGACAGAAGTTCACATGGTCCCATGGTGATGCATGGCTGTTGCATGGCTGTTGCATGGCTGTTGCATCAGTCCTGACTGGATCCGATCCACCGGTTGTGGGGCGACGGACCTGCAGGTCTGTGGAAACGACCGGTCCCTTCACGTGGCGACGGGCCAGGCGTCGCTGAGCGTGTGGAAGTCCGGGTTGGAAGCCCGGTTGGGACATAGAGAGTGGTGGCCCCTAAACATCATAGGTTGGTTTATGACCCACCATCCAGTATAGTTCTGTCTTCCGCAAATGGTAACCCTGGATATGGAAGGTACTATTAAGTTCACTAGCGAATATTTAGACAACGGAATACTTGGAGTGGTAACCCTAAGTTCACTAAGTGGGGGTATCACTCTCCAGCTGGCGATTCACTGCCAAACATGGCGGGTTTACTCATATGGCTCTACCATTCAAGATGGTGAAGCTCACGACGATTGACAGCAAATTATGGGTGGACAACGTGTTAACATGGTCACCCAGACAACTATGGTTGTATCTCAAGTCATAGGGGACCCCCCAAATCATCCATATTAGCCATTTCCAATAATAAACCGACCATTATACTTGGTATATCTCCTATAATTGCGTATAATCCCCTTGTTAATAACCATTTTTTTGTTAATAGCCATTGTTAACCATTGCTGGTGGCTTTTAACATTTTTTTTGCTTATAATCTCCTATTGTTGTCGATAATGACCATTGTCAACCATCAACAAACCCACCCTCCTTGGGCTTCCCATCCCATGTCTCCACTTGCCAGCCCTGGTGGCTGGGCGCAAGGCCTCCTTGTACCAAACCGTGGCCACTTACCTGGGCTCCAATGAGGAATTCGTGCTCTTTCGAGGTGCGGAATGGTGTGGTGTTGTGGATGGAAGGGTGGTTTGGAAGGGTGAATAGTTTATGATAGTAGGGTAAGTAAGTGGTTGATAAGGGTTAATAGTGGTTAGTAGGGGTTAGTAATGGTTCAAAATAGTCAGAAATGGATGATTCATGATGGTTAAGGATGGTGAATTACTGATGATGAATAGTGGTTGATAATGGTTAGTAGCGGATAGTAAGTGTTTTATGAGGGTCAATGATGATTAGTAGGGATAACAACCAGTCAGAATGGCTAAAGATGGCTTTGAATCTTTTGAGGGGAGATGTATCTAAAAAACAACAGCCATTTTTGATGGTCATTTCAGCCATTACTGGTAAAACTCATGGTGATTAATACGGATGTACCAGTCCAGTCTGTTTTGCGACGATCCATTTTTCGGGTATCCATTTGGAATCCTGTCTGGACTGCTGAAGAGGTGTTGTCCACTTGCTGGGTGTCCCCAATCACCAGTCACGAGTATAGCTTCAGCCCCCCTTTCAGACCTTTTTTTGTGGACAGCTGAACTTCTGGATGCCCAGCTGTTCTCCGGCATTTTCATCTCGACCTTCGGCCAAGCCAGGGTCTGGTTGGATCATCCTAGTGATTAAGCACCGCCACACTCGGGCTTTGGTTTCTGGAGATTCAGCTCCCCAGCAATTGGATTTGTGGCACCCCATGACCAAACGAGTCCAACTGTCAGGAACTGCTACAGATTCTTTGGTTCGAGTAACCCATGTAGCCAGGCCCAATGCCCCCAACTGTCGTCCAGCTGAGCTGATGGTAGACTGGTCTGGGACGTACCCACTGGGCTATCAACCGGGATACCTTGGGACACGAGCAACCTTGGGACACGAATCAAGGAGGTGCTCGCCACGGCCGTATGCCCATAGAGATAGGAAAATCCCAAGCAAACGACGAAACATTTTTTTAGGAAGATCCAGATTTTTGAAAAAGGACCTTCCCTAAGTTGAGGAAACCTGCTGGTCAGGTTTGGGGATCCGTTGAACTTCAGCTAGTCCCTTTTGAAACGCATCAGAAGCCGAAGTTTCTCTTCAGAATCGACCAGGGTACTGGACCAGGGTACTGAAGTGGCTATTTTTTTTGGGTCTCTTTCAGAATCACCACTTCCGCATCGACCAGGGTACTGGAGCATCACTGCACCTTGCGCGTCGCGTAATAAGCATCGGGTAGACTCTGGATCAGTAGCTGCGTAGAGGTTTTGGCGGCTTATCACCCTGGTAACCGCTATGATCACGCTGGTAGCCACTATTAGATGAGCACATTCTCTGGGTTATCATTCTGGTTCTGAGGGAACTCAATGAGTTGTCCCACTTGGAAGCTGAAGTGGCAGTCTGAAATCCGGGAAGCCGATCTACCTGGAAGAATGGGTTGCACTAAGTGGTACCCCCGGGGATGGTTTACTTAGGTTAGTTCACAGCATTGGTAGACACAGCTATACGGGATGGTGGGTTACACCGCAATTTACAACATTTCGGCCCACCAGCCTGTATGATTTCTATGAAGAGTTGGGTTCGGTCATCCCCACAAGCATAAATCACAGTTGGTCCGAATTGGTGGAAGACATAGCCCATAGTGGACGATCCACTTGAACCAGAAATTCCAATACAACACCTCACCATAAATAGCTCCAGCGTGACGCCCGAATCTGGCTGGTTGATCAATCTTCCAAATTTTGGCATATTTTGATGGCCAATGGCTACCCTCATGGACCGATCTCTGGAAAACCTTCGGACCGCTCAGCCAGGTCCTGTCCTTGGTATGGTTGCTGTGACCCTGTGGTTCTTGATGGTCTCGGATGACGTCACAACGACTTTGGACCTAGGCACGCGCGGGCGGTTCCTGCGGTTCGAAGCCGAAGCCGAAGACGTGAGGTGTCAACAAGGATGAACCAAGCAACATCCAGGAGTTTTTTTGACTGGACTAGGTCTAGTGAGTCTAGTGACTAGGTTGGCTAAGCGGTTGCACATTGGTCGCAGGTCAGAAAAAGTCACAGCAATCTGATTCCTGAACTTGGGGTGAGAGTGCCAGGGCACTGGGGGCTCAAGTAATTTCAAGGCCGAAGCGTTTCGCAACCGGAAGACAAATTTAAATCGATGAGGAGACGAAGAAAAGACATCAAACAGAGAAGACGCCTGAATCTGAGAGAAGACCGCAAGAGAAAACCAGAGAAGAGACAGCTAGACAGGCAGCCGAAGGATCACAAAGGGAACGATCTCAAGGCAAAACAGCTGAATTTCCTCCAGCACGGTATGCCATCCTGAGCCAACCCCGCATGCTTGAACTACAAGCCATTATTCATCATTCGCCACTACCATCATGAACCAACATTGACCAACATTGATCATCAAGCAACCGTCAATGTCCACCACGAACCGCGAACCATTGGCTGAATCCTCAGCCATCAACTCCCCAACGTCTCGGGCCGCCGCGAGGCCGAGTTCTGCTGACCGTCCCAGTGGGACAGACCTGCATCTTGGAGCAGCTGCCAGCGCCAACTGCAGCGGCTTTGTGTGAATATCCGTATGTCAGGTAGATATGTGGCTACCAACCAACTAGCTGGTGAATGGTCAATAAATAGGGGATGATAACTAACAATTATAGGGGATATACCAGCTATATATGGCTATGTGTCGATATTCACCAACCAATTTCATGGGGGATAATAGCCAACAAGAATAGGGAAAACAATGGTTAATGAGACGGGAACGTATGTCATGTACACATGTGGGTGTTTCTCAAGTCATAGGGAACCCCAAAGTTATGGTTGGTTTACTACCACAAACAGCTAATATTAGAATATATTGGATGATTTGGGGGTACCCCCATTTTAAGAAACCACCATGTAGACAAACATAGGCATGCTTGCATAATCAGTTCGCAAAGTCACATGAACTTTGAGGGTTCTTTGGCAGAGTTGTGTAGGTGGTCGCATGAGTTCTGACAAACGTTCCGTCAAGCATTGATTTTGATAGCCTGGAGTTTTAAAAGGACAGTAGATCATGGTCGTTGCTTGCAGAACTTGAAATATCTTGAATATTTTTGGATGGTCACTGCATCGTTTGGGGGCTCACATTTTACTCACACCCTCTCCCTGTTTTCCGTCTATTCCGGTTAATAATGGTTGATGATGTTTGATGCTAGTTCGCCCGTTTCATGAGTCTTAACAATAGCCAATGATTGCCATCTATCAGCACCAACTGTGAACATGTGGGAGGCGTTTAATGTCCTGCTACACATTCCATTTGGCATATCCATAAGACATAGATACCGGGGAACCACCCAACAATGATCCCACCCATTTTGCAGGGGTACCCCTGTCATGTAAAAACCATCACAGACAGATCAGCCCTTCGTGATGATTGAGTGGATGTGACCAAAATGTGGTCGCATCAACTTGGAACTGCAAGAGTTTTGGGATGCCAGACAGAGAGTGATGAGAGTGTGACTTCACACCTCTTGACTGAAAAATACTGGAAATATGTGCAGACAACAGACATACATGGAACATGGGCATGTGCATCATCTGGACATTCTTGGCATCTTCCAACTTTAGTGTTCAGCCTTCTTCCTCGGTGGGAAAGGTCCTGTTTGCTTGTCCTTTGAGGCCTAGTTCTGGACACAGAGGATGAGGAGGATCCCAAGTACAGACTGACCCACATCTCTATGTCGCGAAAAGTGTGCCTCGCCATGTCCACTTTGGAGTGGAGATCAAGTCACGATTGGCTAAGATCATGGAAGAATGGCTATTTTCAACCACTATATTGGGAGAAAAACGGCTGGGATATTTTGCAAGACTAGTTGGTGGTATATTTCGGGGATGGTTGGTTGGTCAACTGGAGATCAGTCAGCAATCACCTCCTGAGGCGTCTAGGATGAGCCATGCTGTTTTGATCAGCTTTCACCTACCATATCTACCCATGGTGAAAATGGGATTTCATCCACCTGGTCGTTACAAACCTACCCGGACAGGTATCCCCCCGGACTCCCAGCCGCAACGCTGGGCTGGCGCAGGTGGGGTGGTATCATCACGGTGGTTCGCCTCAGCATCGCCTGCGTTTTGTTGTGCTATGGCACTCTGTTCGTGGTGCACACCATCAACCTCTCCGATTTGGTGTTGAACTGCAACTGGGCCGACTTTTCGTGCTGTCTTCGGGGGCGGGAAGAGGAAGCGAGGAAAGGCTATCCTGGGGTCTTCCTCCATATGAGATGCATCTATTTATATACACCTGCATGCATGCATATCTCTTGAGATGGGCATATTAATGAAGTACACAGTGTACTTTGCAATGACATTGTGATATGTGACCCTCGTTCTGAACCAACTGACCTGTGCGGGTTGTTGGTTGTTGTCCCCTGCTATCACCCTCATGCAAACTTGTAGCTTGACCCTTTGAAAAGGGTATCCCAGGCCCAGGCGAAGAAACTGATCTTCAACCCATGTCTGGGACGGTCTATCTCCAAGTCTTGGTTTCCAGGAGTGTAGCATAACTGTTCTTACATAGCCACTAACGAGCGTATACCTGTGTGTACATGCACACGTATATACCTATATATCTATACACATATGTAAGAACACATCAACAAACATACATAAATGAAATGCATATAAATGTACTTACAATTGATTATAACATTTTTGAAGCATATCTCTACATGCATGACTATCATTAACCATTGCTAGGGAACCCCCACTGGTAGCTGGGAACTCCGCCTTTGTCGCCGGGTAGGTATTGCGCTGGAAATCGTCCTCAACGCCGCTCGCCGTGCTGGACGGGGTTAGCGCGTGTTCCACAAGATTCCTCAATATTAACCATTGGTTGGACCATGTTTCATGAAGCATTACTCAACTGACCATGGACCATCATTCACCTTGACCTTTAAATGCATTTTGACCATTATTGACCTTCATTGACCATTATTCACTTTAATCGACCATTCTTGTTTGCATTAACCAGCAGTCGCGATTGATGAAGGTCAATAGTGGTCAATAATGGTTGTCAAGTCACCAATCCTACTGGTAACTGACGGTCAATTCACTGGTTTATGGTTGATAGGATGTGACCAAATAGGGGATATGTCAACGAAAAGGCGAGCTGGGTCAGCAACAACCATCGACCAAAACAAGTAGATGAGTAGATGCACATCCTAACAATGATTTTGGGATATCCACCAGAGGTAGCAGGGTATTGAGTCACGGACATGTATGGGAAGCTTGGAAGCACCTGTGTTTTTTTGTTCACAGCTATTCATTGATATACCCAGGACCCTGGTAGTGGAATTTTGTGCAGTGATGGATTTAGGCATCATATTCAGTGGCTCGACATGAAGTGGTTAGAATTCCACGCAGACACATTTGGAGGAACCCTTATTGATCACTTAGGCACAAAAATGTGGCGTGTCAAACGCGCTGAATATGACCGACCATCCCCACGAATTCACACCAACACACCAATTCACAGCTCAAAGCTATTCCATCGATGCCAAATAGTCAAGCTACCAGAAAGATGTGGTCAACAAAAATCTAGCTGGTGGATCCAAACATTTATCTTCCCAAGTTCGTAATTATTAACATTTACTCATGCAACTATATCTATTAACTTATCTTATTATCTATCTAATATATCTAGTTCTCATCCAACTGCTTGGTTGACGAAGGCGCAGATTTTTCAAACGCAGGGGTGGTGGTTCGTTCGCACCACCAAGCAGCGAACTGAAGAGCTGGATGGGGATGCCGGTGAAGTTTCATCAACCGCGTGGTTGCGTAGAATATTGATGGCTAATAGTGGTTGAAAATAGTTATTTTGATGGTTATTTTGATGGTTAATCATGTTAATATTGATGGTTATTTTGATGGTTGTCTGTTAGTGGTGGTGGTTTCTGAAAATAGTAGGGACCTCAAAATGGTTGGTTATTATATGTTATTATTGTGAATGTTCGATGAACTCGAGGATTTGGGGGTGTCCCTATTTTGAGAAACCAGCATATGATGGGTGTTTCTCAAAATAGGGGAACCCCTGAAAACACCCTTCTTGTAAATCATTTATAGTTATAGTAAACCATTCATCTTTTGGGTCCCTTATTTTGAGAAACCTTCTTTTATATTTGGGTCCATTTATACGTGGTTGATTTGTAGTTAAGACGCCCGTTAATTCAAAACCATCAGCAGTTAAGAAACCACATATGATGGTATAACCGCCAACAGTCCATTTTAAACCATATGTGATTAATATATGGTTAATATGTGGTTAATATATATGGTTAATAAGCCATTTTAACCACCATCCCGGTTCTTCGTGGACTGTTGGTGGTTCAATTCACCCCTTCGCGGAAAGCGCTGGAGGTGGATGACCTGCTTTTCAAGGCCTTGGCCCCCACTCCTGCGAGGCGCCCAGGGTCCATCATTGAAATCAACCCTGGAAGAAAAACGGTCGTTGCATAGGTCATTTCCTTCATTAACCATCATTTCTAAGCATCACTGACCAACAACAATAGTTTTGGTGAACTATACTTACTATGCGGATGGATAATAACGATTATTGACTATCATGAGCCATTTTCAACCTTTATCAACCATGCGTTGGTAAGCATTGGGATTGGGGACTTTTATTCTCCCGCCGTACCAATCATTAACCATTATTAACCACTAGTAGCCTTCATTAACCATCGATAATTTTCACTAACCATTATTAAGTATGATTGATGAATCGTTCGATTAGTAACAACCAGATGTTAATGGGTGATGTTGACCAGATGTTAACCAGATGGTGGTTCATTACAACATTTAGCTTGATCATGGTTAAATGTTGGTAAACCATTGTTAATGGGGGTTCGCACTAAACACACAATGTGAGCAGAAACATACGGTTGTCAGATGTACGCAACCAATTTCAGCCGGAGAAACTGTCCTGCCGGAGTCAGCATCCTGTCATATACACGCAAGACTTCATCATATCGCAAGATGATGCTGTTCATGAATTGGGCACCCAGAAACGAGTTGTTCTTTCACCCAACAGGAACGTTTGAGATGATGAACCGAGGATACCCGGTCTGCGGTCCGCAAGATCCGACGAAGCTACTGGTTGGTGCGGTGTCTTTTCACGGTGGCCAGGAGTTGCCGGTCAATGTCGGTCAAGCAACTAATCACCGCACGTTTAATATGTTTAATGAACTTGTCCTTGGAAGAATTTGCATGCGATGTTGAGAATAGAGGCCCACAAGGCTCTGGGAGGTCCGTTGGTTTATATCGGTTGCTGATAGCCAAAGCCCGTCCGGTGGTTGCCGCATCTTGGATGTCCGTCAGGTTTCTGATGAACACCCTGCAGCCCATCCAATTGCCCAACATGCCAAGAAGGAGAGGCGTCGATATCAAAGCTTTCAGCAGCTTGGATTGGATGACTTGGACGACCACTGGCGCTCTAACTCTTCTGGGTCCCCACCAGAGGCGATTCTCAGGGCGGCATTAGCGATGCCACACAGCAAGGGTATTTTTTTGGCCCGTGTAATCACGACCTCAAAACAACCGGTTTACACATGAATGGTCCAATTACTCCTTCAAAACTTTCACTGTCCCTGAGACGATGATTTTGGGTGTGGAAGTCGCTAATTTTGGGGTGCCCCACGCGCTTGTACGGACATGTCATCATCCAAGCCCTGTGTAGTTGCCGACCTGGGCTGCGAATCCACCATGGGATTCGCAGGGACCCAACGTTGATGCAACCGAGTCATGTTAGCGGCGCTTCCCATTGCCTTGATCTTGGTGTATTCGCTGGTGATGGTACCAATGCGACTTGGCGCAGCGCCGGGCTCTCCGGGGCGGCCATGGATGGTGTGGGAGTGCCATCGAGGTGCTTGGTTGATCCAGCTTTCTTGGTGATTCATCAGCAGTTTCAACGGAGTTCACGACCGATCACCAACACCTGCCTGCGATATGGTTCTCTGCTTGGGTTTTTCAGGCCAGATTGGGATGGCTATCGCCCTTGGTATAAATCCGTGCGCTGCCGCAGCTGGAACAGTCCTAATTTGGACCCCGGACTTCTTTGATGATCATGAACTGCCTGGAGAAATGGTCAATCAAATCTTACACCGACTCAATCGCTTCACTCGCCAAGCAGCTCAGAATCAGTTCTCGTTTCTTTCCCCAACAGCGAAAGCTTATGGGGTCTTCAGCCCAGTTAAGCTCCCAGGCTCAGGTTCCGGAGGTTCCGGAGAGGTTCCGGGAGTTCCGGTGCAGATGTCAGAGAAGGTTCCGGCAGGTTCCGGGAAGTTCGGGTGAAGGTTCCGGGAATTCCGGCGCAGATGTCAGGCAAGGTTCCGGAAGGTTCCGGGGAGTTCCGGTGCAGATCCTAGAGAAGGTTCCGGAAAGTTCCGGGGAGTTCCGGGAAGTTCCGGTGCAGATGCGGTTCCGGAAGGTTCCGGTACAGATAACAGGCAAGGTTCCGGAAGGTTCCGGGGAGTTCCGGTGCAGATCCTAGAGAAGGTTCCGGAAAGTTCCGGGGAGTTCCGGGAAGTTCCGGTGCAGATGCGGTTCCGGAAGGTTCCGGTACAGATAACAGGCAAGGTTCCGGAAGGTTCCGGGGAGTTCCGGTGCAGATCCTAGAGAAGGTTCCGGAAAGTTCCGGGGAGTTCCGGGAAGTTCCGGTGCAGATGCGGTTCCGGAAGGTTCCGGTACAGATAACAGGCAAGGTTCCGGAAGGTTCCGGGAGGCAAGGTCGTCCCCAGAACTGGTTTGCACAGCGCACTGCAAAAAATGCGTGTAGAATCATTCAGATCTGTGGCTCTTGCTGTTGGGGATACCACCTTAGCTTATTCTACGTGCTCTGATGGTGGGTTATTGCTGGTGAATCACTCATCCGCAGCCACCCAGCCCCTATCCCCACTTGGATGGTTCTAGGGGTTGCTTCACCCACTGAGGTTATCCACCATGGTTATATCCCAGGAAACAGACCCCAGTTGTGTCTAGTTGTAGGGGCGGCAGATGTCTCCACTCAACTCTGAGGCTTGATGACATCCAGGCACCGCGGTTTTTCTGCTGGCAAGCCATGGATTCCATTGGATCCCTTCATCGGGTGCTGGGATCGGGGCTGTGCACTGGGAAGTCCGGGCGCCTTTTTTGATGGGACGATGTGGCTGCCAGTGGCTGCGCCTCTGTTTTTTCATCACCGCCTGGCATTCCGAAACGTTCTCGCACCTTGCGGCTGATCTTCAGCAGTTTGCGTTACGCCGTTCCTGGTGTGCAGGCTGTGGAGCAGACGCTGTGCGGAGGAGAGCGCAACTTCGTGTGGTTGGAGGACTCCAGGCAGGGGTCAAAGATCCAGCAGCATGTCGCGGATGCTTATATAGTCCTGCTTGGTAAGGGATAGTGGTTAGTAGTGGTTAGTAGTGGTTAGTAGTGGTTAGTAGTACAGTTAGATGATCGCGATCAATGTCAGACGAATCGTCATAATGATAGTGATTCGTAGCGGTTACATGGGCATAGCTATTTCCTCGATATTCCACCATGATGCTTCATGGTGGCCCTCCCAGGGTGTACCGAGCCATGGGTTGTTTGGTATGAAGCCAGAACCCAAGCGTATTTTAAGGATATTTGTTCTGGCAGCCTCAAATTTGCAACTGTCACCCATCCACTGATTTTACCTTTTCGTTAACAACCCACGAATCGATACAAATTCTATTTCAACATGCAACAAGCCTACAGGTAAGTCTTTAGAAGACTTATGAATTTTGAACAACCCACAAATCGCAACCCAAATATTGGGACACCATGGGCGATTTTCCACATTCAAACTCTGCGTTTCGGTTGCGGGTCTTTCAACTTGGATCGTAACCGCTGGCAACGCGTTTGGTTTCCCGTCCACATGGTCTGACCGACATTTCTGATCGGTGGTTTTAAACATTTTTTATTTTCACTAGTAACCACTAACAAATGGTTGGCTGACGAACGCGCATATTTTTCAGAACGGGGTGGTGACCAACCACCAACCAGAAGGGCTGGGCCGATTGCAGTTTTGCAGCTGGCCCACCTGATTTTGGACCTTCCAAGCCTTCGGGGTCGAAGCGGTTTCACGGACAAAATCATCACCTTCGGCCAGGGCCATACGTGTGAATATCTAGTGAATATAAATCAACGATACAGGGCCAACAATTGATGATTACAAGGCCAGGGCCAGTATGACCAACAATTGTGAATTACAATAATTAGGCTAACGCGTGATCTCCGACTTTGATTGTTGGTCGTTACAATATCTCGTGTATCATATCCCTACTACTCTGGTTTGGAGGGTTGGGCTTAGGACTTGATTGGCTATTATCTTCCAGCTATGATTGTTGGTCATATTCCCTATGGACCATGACTTACCCAGAACATATTCTGGTCCTGGTGGCTTGCCCAAGGCAGATCAGTTTGGTGAGCGCAAGGGCAGCAGTTGGCTGAGCATCAACTTTTTGGGGATACACCATAAACAGATCAATGATGGATCCTTGGTTGACCACCATTGTCAATGGCATGCTTCACCACCATTTCTATGCTTCAGTGGGAGTCAATTAGCCAGGGTGAATCACCAACCACACACCAGCAACTGACGACTATAAACCACCATCTAAAGACGAAACCACAAATCACATATCGGTTTCTCGCAGGGGGGATGGGCAGCAGCGACAGTGGTTTTCTGTAGACACATCGACAGGCGCATGGTTGTGATGTCGCGAACGTGTCTCGGTTGAAGTCCAATGCTGCCAATGGGCCGTGCCAGTGAAGGACATGTAAATGTAACCATTGACTCAACAGTAGCAGGTGTGGCCATATGAAAGAATCTGTTGAAGGGTGCACTGTGTGATCTTTGATGAGTTGAAAAGTATATCCACCACATTGACAACCTCAAGTTCCCCGATCGGTCTTGATCTTGACAATGGGCTTCTAGATTCGGGTTTATCGAAACTTGATGTTCTCAAAGCGGTGGAGTGGAATTTCCTGCGATTTTCCAAATGGTAGCATTTAAGGAGGTGTGGAGGGCGTGGATGGAAGGTGCCCGGAAGTGTGACATCACAGGCGTGGATCGGGGGTTCGCCTAAGGAGAGACTATCAACCCATGGACGAAGTCGTGCGTCTGGCAGCAGAGACCTGGCTGGGCCATTGGTTGTTGGGTGGGCCATTGGTTGGGGGGCCATTGGTTGGCGGGCGATTGGTTGGTACTTGTAGGCTGTTGATGGGACATGATGGGACATCGTTTGGTTGGCCATTGATTGTTTGGTGGGAGCTTGATTTTTGGTGGGCCTTTGGGTGATTTACTGGTTGATGATTGTTAACAAGCTGGTTGATCTGGTGTTTTGGTTGGTGAATTGGTGTATTGGTCCATCTGGATTCTTGGAATGAGAGCCTATCGAGCAATACCTGGCAAATTTTATCGGGGACATTTCAGTCGCCTTAGGAAAACCCTCGCTTCGGAGGCAGGAGCTTGTGAATGGCTTCAAGTGGTTGGTAAACTTCGGGTTCCATGTTCGCGACAATCGCTACCAGCGAGCATTTCTAAAGTGTCCAGCGAAACCAAGAAGATGAGTGGCTTGGAGTTTGAGTTCAAGTTGTGTGGTGAAGGGATTGACATGGTCCACCAACGAAACCTGCCGGCGCACACAGGAAGAGAATCCTGCTGCCATCGTTGTAAATGATGTGGTGCTCCGCACGTCTGAAGGATCTTCGCCACTTGTCCGCAGCTTTTTGCGCCCGGTGTGGGGGATTGGTTCAGGCCTCTTATCGGTTACCCTTTGATCCTCCCAAGATATGCCAAGAGGCTGTGGAAATCGAATTCTCCAACCCCTCTAGAGGGTCTATGTTGGTTTCTGGCAGGGAAATGGTCTTCCCAATTATGTTCCGTGAGTTTAGACTGCCCAAAATCAATTTTATCACGTTGGATCGACCTCAGACCCCCAGCACCCATCTCGTAGTGCACCACGTTCCTCAATTTGCACGCCCAATGCCTGTGTGAACCCGTGAACGGGAAGTGAAGCGTGAACATGATTGGAAGATTTTCCAAGCATTTGGTGGACTCTCTTTGGCAATGGTACACCCATATCAAGAAACCACTCCCACAACTTACCTCAGATAGCTGGCGATTTACCATCCAATATGAGAGTTGATGGATCCAACATGACTGTCTTTTCGATGTTGCGGTAGTTGTCGTCTCAACACGTTCCCTCGTCAGGTTGGGCATTTGGAAGACAGATTACAGGTCGGGCGCTGTGATGCAGGATGCTGACCATCAAATGATAGAATAGAAAAGCAGGGGCGAAGACTAGCTTCAACACGATGAGAGTTGCAAACGACCCATGGAATAGTGATTTTGTATGGTTTTGTCGGTTCAAAGCAGCGCTCTGCATTTGAAATAAACCTGCAGTTTGAGCCGATGTGACCAAGATTCATCAAGATTCTGAAGCTTTTCCACGGGAATCCATGAGGGTTCACCGGTGATGTCCCAACGATGCGCCAGGACCATGGCAGCCTGGGGTGAGTACGACTTCTCGCAGGTCCTGAGAGCCTTCAAACCCGCTTGCGAGGCGGCCTTGCGGATGAATTTGGGGGCGAAATTTGGGGTGCCAGGATGAAGCACTTCAACTAGCTGGTGATTCTCAGGGAACTAAGGAGCCAGGGGTATCCCTAAATCCCTTCAAAGGGGGAGCTAAAGAGCTACAGGGAGTGGTGAAACCAGATGGTAGATGAAGCACTTCAAGGAACCCACCCTTTTCGCACCCCGAAAAGTCGAGCGAGTCGAGATTCGAGTCTCAGAGAGATGCTGGAGATTCTGCAGGGTTCAACCCTGGCTTTGGTGAGAAATCATGGTCCAAGCAGCAGGGAACGCCAGAGATGGCATCTTTACTGAAGCGGCTCCGGGAGTTTTGGCGAATTCAAGGTGATCAATGATGATTCAATGGTTCGATGATGGCTCGATGATGGTTCCATGACTAACTTAATGATGTTGTTTGATGATTAGTGATGGTCCATGGCCCATGGCCCATGGTCCATGATGATTCACAGCTCTTTGATGGTTCATGGCGGTCACATGTTTGTGGTGATGGTCTGCCAGGATACCGCAGAAGATCATCCCGCATGGTTCTACATGAAAGAGGCCGCGGCTGGGCTGCCGAGGTTGGTTGCTGGTTGCCCGTTACGTTGGTAGCAACACGGCAGCCTTCGAATGGATACGTCGACGACTGGGGGTTGTAGTGCTTTTTACCTAAGCACAATAGTGCTTTTTACCTAACCAAGTCCTAACCACAAAATTGGGTGCTCCGCACGTCATTTTCCCTTCGCCGCAGATTGCCGGGCCAAAGTACACGAACTGCTCGCAACTTGGTTTGCATTGCCGACCAGCTCGTACGAGCTGGTCGATTTTGGGTCGATTTCGCACGGGTAGGTTTACGAAGTAGTGAAACCCATGGAGGCCAAACTGCTGAGGCACCATTGGTTGTGAGAGATCTGATGGTATCACATATCTATTGTGTTAGATTAAATAAATGGATAAACATTATCCAAGTTATTTCCTGCAGCTGCTGTAATTCTTATGAATACAATGTGGTATGATGAGCTACGGGTGTTTCTCAAAATAGGGAGACTCCAAATCATCCAGTTTCTTGACCATTTTTATTCATAAACCAATCATAACTTGGGGATACTCTATGGCTTGAGACCCCCCCCCATATACCTCCCACATCTACCACCATAGACCTCCAGGATTTCTTCACACTGCCATTGCTCTTCAGGGCAGTGCAGCCCTTTTGCACCTCAGTGAGTCTCGACACCTCCTGGGTGCCTGACGAAGGACCAACCAACCGCCTCGCAACCGTGGTCGCCGAGTGGTCCCCATGGTGATGGCAATCATGGAATCCATGGCTGTCGCAAGGCCCAGCATTGATTTTTGCCATTGTTGAGGCATATGCTAATAGTGTAACTACTAAACTTCGAGTATGGATTACCACGGATGACCAGTGATGATGCTTATGGATGCTTCTGGTGTAACTACTAAACTTGGAGTTCTGACAGTCAGTGTCTGAGAACAGACCGGATAATGATCGGTTCGTGGCAGCGGTCAACCATGTTCAATGAATGGTTGGCAATGTCAATGGCGTGAAGAACTATTGTCAATCACTGTGGTTAATTCATAGATATTATCCGTGATCTAGCAATGGTTGCAATGCTTCACAATTGCTACATCAGCTCTGCGTGAGAAGTACCACCTTGGGGATTTTTCCAACCCATGAACTGGAAATCAGTCTGGTTGAAATGATGCGGGAACAGTCTAATCTTCAACAAAAAGCTGGAAAGCGAGCAATTCTGATCTCAATATGAAGATCGTAAGTATTTACATTGTGTGCAATTCATGTGGTCTTTCAATCCTTTCGGTTGGTCCTAGTGATCCACATTCTGGGCATCCCTAAACCAACACCCCCCAAGCACTTAATCACCCCGGGAACAACCAACTTTGAGGTTGGGCTGGTCCATGGTGTCAGGACGTGGCATCATGGCGAGGATGCTGTGCCCCATGACGTGTCACTTGGCCCATTTTTTTTGCATCGGCCGGACTCATCCAGCTGGACAAAATCATGTTTGGTAGGGTCAATGTTGGGTTTGTAATCAATATAAACCGCAATTAAACGTCATCAATACCATGATTAATGTCACCATTAAGCGTGATTGAGCACAAGGCAAAAGTGTTCATTTACACCGCCTAAACATCCTGAATGAATATGGTTCTCTCGAAGTGTTCATATGAGCGCCCGACAAAATTGTCGTTAATTTCTTTCTTATTTGTGCAATCATTTGTTGAGAGAAGTAGTGAAAATCCCCAAAAGCGAGTAGGTCCGACTGAAAAGCGAGTCCATTTTGCTCAAACACAGAACCCGCAAAAGCGAGTAGGTCCGACTGAAAAGCGAGTCCTCCCTAAATGATGGTCACCCAAACAAGTAATTTTGTCCAATGCTCAATACGATTCAGGAACTTTTCCTTTGTGTGGAGAGACGTAGAACATGGATTAATATGGAAGTTTGCCTGAAAGCACGGAAAGCGACAGAATCAGGAACTGGATGTTAGGGTGATACTTTGTATACTTTTGCGGGTTGCCTGAAGCTATGCCTAAAGTGATATGAAGGCAATACCAAAGGCAAACCCCAAAAATTGGCTAAGCTTGTGCTAGAGAAGCGGTTATCAAGCGACAACATGTGGCAATAGTACGACTAAAAGTCTACAGATTCTACTGATCCTTCTATATAGTCAAGTAGCATGAGCACTTCTGTGGGACAATGACATTTAACTCAATTTTTTGGGGAGATCGCCATAGATCGGACGGAACGGCGCTGCGAGGCATGTGTTGGAGTGAGATATCCCCGCGACTCATCAACACAGGCGGGAGCCCACTACCGTAACGGCCCGGCGTCCACGGTGGCAACCCACTGCTGGCGGAACTGGTGGAGGATATGAAGCAAGGAACTATGGCTGGCCACATAGAGATAGTAGATATATAGAGAAACAAGCGTCAGCGTAATTGGTGGATTTTTCCATTGTTGGATTACCAGAGGGTAGTTTCGGTGAAGTTGAGCAGAACCAACAAGCAAGAATCCTCATTGATTGGAACGCTTCCAACGCGATGAAAAGCTGGTTATCCCCAAGGGTTTCCCATCAACCAATTCACATAGGTTGCTTGTCCAGGACTCAACACAAGGCTTTTGGGAGTCCACAGCTGTTCTGAGCCAGCGTTTTCTTGGATGTGATAGGGCATGAACAGCCCGGTGACGGGCTGGGTAGTCAGAATGATCTGTACTAAGCGCGGCACCACCATCCAGCATGGATCATTCTCGTTATGCACCACCAGTCATTGGGACAGTTCGGTAGTCCCGCTTCTCGGTGTCCTTTTCTCACTGGGACCCAATGATTGGATACGATTGGAACTGGGGGGACCAACTAAGATGGGCGCTGCCTTGCCGTCGCGATGGGCAGCGACCAGCATTATTGGCTTATGAATCGAAGAGATGCGTATGTCATATGTTATATCCATAGATCTTTAACCCCCTGTATTTGGGATAAATCAGCAGCTATACGGTTGGAAAGCTAGGGGTTTATGAACGAATGAATCTACCATCATTGTGAGGTCTTGGGAACAGGGGAATGGTAACAGTACTGTTATAGGCATCTTCAGGTCAGCTTAGTGGGTGCAGGCCTACTCAACATGTTGGTGAACCTCCGAACGGCTCTACTTGTTCTACACCCCAAATCGTGAAGACCCACTTCACCCAGAACGAAAAGGGGATGTGAAAAAAACGTCATCCAACATAGAATGTGGGTATGCAAACCTAGCTGCGTGAGATGTATTCACTTTCAAAATGCACATTTCCCAACTACTGGGCAACTCAGCCAGACTGGGCAACAGAATGCAAGGAACCTGAAAAGAAGGCCCCTTGGAGTTAACCTGTCACCCATCACTTGCCATCGCAAATCAGCCATGACCAAGCATGATTTAACCATCGACTGCGCCTGTTGCGCAAGCTGGCAACCACCATCGACCATCATGAATCAGAATGAACCATCATCCAATGGCATCAGTAAGCTCTGCCACGGTAAAAAGCTCCAACCATCATTTTCGCAATGCAGCCTAGGGCTGCAACCCGCACATGAAAAACTTCTTGGCTGTTGTTATTCTCGCTCTTGTTGAGGTTGCTGTTCTCTTGAAATCGCATTCAACGCCATCAAACACAGACCTTTTCAATCTAGGAATGAGTTGTATGTACATGAATATATCGAATAAACGTGGATGTATGTGGGGCCATCGTCCGCTTTGAGCTTTGTTTCGGAGACATG
>VSDK01022939.1:185908-310968 GCA_009767595.1 Symbiodinium kawagutii
AGGAATGGTTGATTCAGAATAAAGGTTATTCATAGTTACTTCGCAGTTACTATTCATAGTTCATGCATGGCAGATCAATGGTCAGTGGATGCTGAAAACCTATGGTTACCTCATGGTTTACTTTGCCAGACAATGGTCCACTGATGATTGGTAATGGCTGGCAGTGATTGATGCATGGTATGGTTTAATGGATACTCAATGGTTCATTATCATGGGCGATCATTGTCAATGGTTGACAGGCCTGTGAATCTATGGGTCATGATGCAAAATGTTAAACAGTGGAACATATTTCATTGTAGCTCATGATGGTGGATGGTAGATCCACATCAATCAGCCACCATATTTGGTGGTAAATCACCAGCTATTTGAGTTAAACTGGGGGTGGCTTATGAATGGCATTCCCAGTTGAGTCATGAGTCATGCTCAATGTTGCGCTCCGGAGAAGCGAAGCTGGAACGTAAAAGTGACCATGTCCAAAAGGTATCTGCGGAATGTCTACTTCCAGGTTTATTGCCAGATGGGCGGTTCTTAAGCCATAGGGAACCCCAAACTTATGGTTTTTACTTCTAGACATGGTTAAGATTGGATGACAACTGGGGGGCACCCCTATTTCGAGAAACCACCAGATGGTACTGTAGTACTGGATGTCATCGTGATACATCAATGATGGATCACCAATATGATCTAGTCAATGAACGCGGATGTCCGTCGAGATGTATGTCGACAAATAAGCCTGCTACTAACCTCAATCCGGGTGAGGTTCAATCTGCATTGTGGTACGATTTCTTTTCATTCTGGTGGCTATATCTTGCACTACCCCAGAGCTGGGCTGATCAACGAACCAACCAATGGCGGCCATCGAGCCATGGAGGACTCCCCCTGTGGATCTTGTGGAGTTCCTGACTGGTGAGCGGTAGCCATACCTGGTTCTCCCAGCCATTGCTCGGTTGGTTTCCTCGTAAAAGCTTAGGACTGTGACCGTCACACTGTGACCAGTCCTGACTTTGAATCATTCCCAGATCATCTGTAAGACTCCGAGCTGGAGCGGCAATTGTCGGACACAGCCGTTCACTGGAGCAACCATCCTCGATATGGCAGTCAAAACCCTTAGTCCCCCTGGTTCCCCATCATTAGCCATTGTTTTACCTATAGTTTTGTTGGTTATCATCCACCATTATTGTTGGTTAACTGCTTGACCCAGCTCGCCATATCTGAATGCCCTGCGGTGGCCTCACAGCTGTCCCTAGGATGGCGATGGCTTCACGGTGCAGCATCGGAACAACGAGTTCGAAGCCGCCTCATGTCTCTTGGAGCCGTGATTTCGCCACCTGCAGCTGGTGAAGCTGTGGCCATCAATGGAAGCTGTGGCCAATAGCAAATACAAGGGGTTTATAGCTATCTATAGAGGTTATATAGCCATTAATAGAAGGGGTTTCTAGGGGTTTATTAGCAAATGCAAGGAATTATGATGGTTGATAAGAGGAAAAGGGGTTACGAACTGTTTGCGAGGGGTTATAACCATTAATGATGGTTAATAAAAAAGGGATGGAATGCGACAACAATGGTCAAACAGCTACTGTACTGGTTGGTGGTTTGATTGACATTTTTGTTTTCCCACAATGTGGAGGATGTTAGATGAAGGTGGTTCGCATAGCCTGGGCACTTCCTTCCAGGCTCTGCAAGTGGCACACAAAGAGGGTGTTTTTGCATTGAAGATTTTTCCCGATGCAGTGGATATGGTGGTTCCTCCCAAAGCTTTGAGAGCTAGTCCTTGGCAACCAGAACCTCCAGATATTGAGGTTTCAATGAACTTATGACCGGGTTCAAGACGATCTGGTTTCTCAAAATAGGGGTAGCCCCAAATCATCGTGTTCTAAGCATTTGTAGTAATAAACACACCATTTTGGGGGGGTCCCCTATTCTAAGAACCCCCAATATGAAAACGTGATGTTTTTTCAGTTGCTTCTTCTCAGAGACGGCGGTGTAGCCATCACCGGACTGTCCCAGGCAGGAGTCAAGGCATTGCTGTTGGCATCGAAATCCACGGGGTAAGCAATAATCCACCAAAAAATGATCATTTTACCAGGAAACCATTGGTTTTGGGCCTACCACTATGTTGGCACATACCCAAATCTTTGCATCACCCGTAGGGTAGATAAGTCAATTGATATACACGATGGGGTCAACCCCCCTGACCCGCAAGCATAGGATTTTGTCCATCCACTGTGTGGAGACACGGTATCCGTTGCCTTGTCCACATGTCAAAATCAAAGGTTGCTTGGGTGTTTTGGAGGGATATCGACCATTGACCTCTCCTGTATGTAATAACTGTAGATAATCCACCGTTGCTAGATGGTGTTTACCAATCGTGAATGGTCATTTTCCATCGCTATGTTAGACTACCAGAGGGTAATCAGCACGCAGAATCGATCTACAAGCGGCTTAAATAAGCCCCTGAAACGAAGTCTGTTGCTGAAATTTGGTAGCATTTTGTAGCTAGTCATGGCATGTCATGGCCAACAGTTTCTGGAATTGCTGCCACTTGATGTATGGTTATTCATAATATGGTGCTTTCTCCAAATAGGGGACCTCTCAAATCATCCTTTCTATTAACCATTTATGGGAATCAACCATCCATTTTGGTGGTTCCATACGGCTTGAGAAACCATCATATGGAATCACAGGTTGCAACCAACTGTTGCAATCGGTGTTCGCTGTCAACCATCAGCCATCATCACCATGGCTATGCCATCACTTTGACAAATTTGACCATTTTTTACCATGCAAACATCACACCTAACCATCAACCAGCCATGAATCGACCATCAGCTCACCAGCAGTTCACCACCAATTCAATATCAACTCACCACGATTCCGCCATCCCTGTGCTTCCAGTTATCATTGTAGTAGGTAACCCCAAGCAATGATGGTAGAAACCAGAATTAGTTCCCTGCTGGGAGCACAGCGCGTCATTGATTGGTTTCTGGTAACCGTTTCTGGTTACATCAAGGTCATAGGGCAAGCTTCAAGAAAGGTACACTCCGGTGATCTAACATAGCAATGGAAAATCACAATATTTTCTAGGGAAACCCTGGGAAATCAGCGATTTCACTGGTGGATTTTCCAGCCAGCTATGTTTGATCACCGGAGGGTAACATGGCAATGGGTCAAAACCATGTACCCCTGGTTCCCCCATCATTAACCATTGTTTTCCCTATTATTGTTGGTGGAAATCCCCCATGAACGTTGGTTGGTTAACTGCTTGACCCATAGCCACATAGGGTATCACTGAAGCACACCGTAACCAGCTGATGCCCTGAGGTCAGAACACTCCCACTGCACAGCTCCGATTGAATCCGTCCTTTCAAAGCTGGATCCAACAGCTGCTCGGTGGCGGTTCATCGTTACGTTGCTGGTGGGAAGAACAGGTGAAATTCATGGCAAAGTGATGGTGAAGTGATGGTGGAAGTGATGGTGAAGTAATGATCAAGAATTATTCACAATGATTTTTATGATTTTTTGTGATTACTAGTGATGCATGATAACGGTCAAAAATGGCAATAGTGTTTGATTGTTGATAGGTAAGCATGACTAGGAATTGACTCTTGGTGGTTCACAATGGTTTACAATGGGTTTTACATGGTTGATCATGATTGAGATAATCATTGACAACGATCAATCTTGTTGATCATGATCGTAAATGATGATTTGGGAGTTTCTCAAAATAGGGGTACCGATGTCTACGCTGATGCCTAGAAATACGCATATCTAACTACAAAACGGTTGGACAGAGTCATTGACAGAGCCCTGGAATGATGCTTGACAATTATACGCTTATCTAATAGCTACAAAATGCTTATGTAGAACCGTTCCAGAATGCCCAGGTAAGGCATCCCTAGCAACAAAATGTAGAGGCAGAGTCATTTACTGATGCCTAGGTGGGGGAATAGCTAGCTATGACATGTCTACCAAGAGTGTCTCACATCATTATCAACTTGATCATCCTCTATCAAGAGTGTGTCACCAAGAGTGCCATCCAAGAGTGTCACTCCAAGAGTGTCTTACTGAGATTATCTAACTAAGACTGTGGCTCCAAGAGTGTCTTACCAAGCGTGTCTTACCAAGCGTGTCTTGCCAAGAGTGTCACCCCAAGAGTGTCAGTCCAAGAATGTTGCAGAAAGTGTCTCTTACCAAGAGTGCCTCACCAAAAATGTACCAGAAGCGGTTCCCTCCTTCTCAGGTCATGAAGGCTTTTTTTGGGTGGAGACTAATTACAAGACAGGAAGCCGTAGTGCATCATGTACACGGGGTCTTCTCGCCGTTCGATCCAGTTACACCCGAATGGCTGTGGGTCAAAACCCCGTACCCCTGGTTCCCCTATCACTAACCATCGTTTCCCTTGTTATTGTTGGTCATTATCACCCATTACTGGTTGGTTAATATTGATCCATAGTCGACTCAAGCCACTGGTGACGGTAACCGGATCTTTGTGGATCCGCCATGGGATCAGGTTGCAGCAGAGAGCCCCTCCGCCAGGCCCTCCACCGACGACCCCCCTAGGTCCCTGGTGTCGCGACATGAGAAGCGCGGGGACGGAACCAGTCACACGGTTAAATGAAACCACCAATACTGGGGGATGATGACCAACAATAACAAGGGAAACAATGGTTAATGATAGGGGAACCAGGGGTACGGGGTTTTGACCCACAGCCATATAACCATGGTAGAAGTTTGAATGGTAGCTGTGCTAGTCGCCCGACCTGTGGAGAGCTTGACGCTGAGGTTGAGACTTTACGCCAACCTCACAGGCATGGGCGGGCGCTGAACCGAGCGGCTGGGTAACCAGGGTAAGTGCCATATATGTTTCGCAAATAGGTTGATATCAGGTAGTTGCTACTAGGTTGATATCTGGAAGTTGATATTTGGTACAGCTAACTAGCTAGTGTGAAACTACCTGTCACTATCTGATATGGTGGAGGTATGCCACATTGTAGGTATGCCCAGGTATGCAGAAACAATTTCACCACCCGCCAGGCACATTTAGTTCTATCATCATTGTGTCTGGCAAACCCAGCGGTTTTTGCCAGGCGATTAAACGAGTGATCGAAACGCACTACAGTTTCATCCTATGAAACACCTCTTCAGAGCCATATGCGAAGTTCCTGCCCAAAAGTTCACCATTTTCCCTGGCGTGCAAGTCTCATCCTTTTGGTGGACAAGTGATGAGCAGCGTTGCAAATATTCAGCGCCGGCAGCCAGAGTGGTCATTGTTTGATATTTTTCACCACTGCTCGGTGGTTTGAAACCCTTCCTTTCACTTTCTGTATGGTATTTGGCTTGGTTCACCATCAACTGCTCCAACATCCACATCCAGCGGTGTTAGGTCCCCAGGGTCACGGGGTCGGATACGCATTCAATTGTTGGGTCGCTTGCGCATTCAATTTGAGAGTCGGATACGCATTCAATTGGTTCACATTTTCTTAACGGATAAACGGTTCCCCGTTTCCCCACCAATGTCCTTTCCCTGAGTGGCGTGTTTGATCAACCCTTGTGTGTCCCCTGTTCCCCCCGTTGTCGGTTCATGTGTTTGTTTTGTTTGATAAGCGATGCCACCTCCGTGTCCCCTGGCCCCGGTTCCCTGTCCCCGGCTCCCTTTCTCGCCATGTCCTTTCCCTTAGTCCTGTGGTAGATACTCATCTTTCCCTTGTAGTGGTTTTGTTGAGAAACCCTTGACCCTGGTGGTTCCCTACCCCGTTTCCCCTCCTTTTCCCTCAGTGGTGTGTTTGATAAACCCTTGTGTGTCCCCTGTTCCCCCCCGTTCCTTTCCCTAATTCATGTGATTGATAAACGGTGGCGTCTCCGTTTCCCCTGGCCCCGGTTCCCTGTCCCCGGCTCCCTTTCTCCCCAGATCCTTTCCCTGGGTGCTGTGGTAGATACGACCGTCTGTCCCTTGCCCCTTTCCCCTCCCCCCTGTCCTTTCCCTTGTCACGTGAGAGGATGGAAGCAATGCGTGTGTGGGTGACCCTCTCTTTGCGTGTGCAGGAGACCCCCGTCAAGTGCGTGCTCAGGTGACCCTGATTTTGCGTGCTCAGGTGACCCCCCCCACCCAAGTCCCCAGGGTTGGCCATGAGTCGCCAGCCACACCGTTGGATGCAGATTTTTGTGCATGCTTCACATCGTGGTCCTTACTTGGTGGTTTCTCAAGCTACAGGGAACCCCGAAAGCTATGGTTGGTATGCTACTATAAACAATTGATATTGGATGATTTGGGCCTTTGGGGGTCCCCCTATTTTTAGAAACGACCATTTGGTGAAAAGGGGTTGGGTATTGATTGATTGTGGTAAAAAACTACATGTTGATATTACTCATCACTCTATAGTAGCCATGTTTAGCTTTTAGAATCTTTTAGATTGGCATATGTTAAAAAATATATTTCATATTTGAAACAGCACAGCCTCATGTCTATGCATATTTCTGCAGTAATTCTCATGTGGCAGTGGGTCAAAACCCCGTACCCCTGGTTCCCCTACTATTAACCATTGTTTTCCTCATTATTGTTGATGGAAATCCCCCATTAGTTGGTTGGTTAATATTGACCCATAGCTATGTCTTCTACACCGTCGTCTACTCCATGATGCATCTGCCAGATGACGCAGAGATGGCCGAGATCACCGAGGACATGGCAACCAACGGCTGTGCCCTCGTAGGCGACCGGGGATCCGTTCGGAGAGCGGTCTGGGATCTCCAAGGGGCCATGGCTGGCCCAACGAGCTGCAGATCATGCGGAGGGTTTCTCCAGTCACAGGGATGCCCTCAGTCATCATCCAGTTTAGCAGCCCTTTGATAGTGATGAATGGGCCATTTTTGGGTGAACTGCTTGAGAAAGCACCGCTTTTTCGAAGCATGACTCTTGATGATTCCGAATCCGCGGGAGCCTAACAACGTCGATGATCTTTAGTATCGACACCCTGTACACTAATCGATGGTAGGTCACCAGCCATTGCACATGCAGAACTACCCATTAGTCCACGACATTTTAGGTTCACTATGAACAAGGTGTGTGCGTGTACATGTACAATAATGATCAATAATGTACAATCTACATATAAAAAGAGCATGGTTGGTTTTATTGCATAGGTATGCTCTGGTGTATCTTCACGCTGTGAATTGCAGTCGGGGTGACAACAAATACCTTTAATAATTGTGGTTTAGTAGCCCCTACCAAGTGTGCGGTGGTTGTTGGTGGTTGATTTTTGAATTCACACGAGGTAGCAAGAAAATGAACAATCTTTTTGATTCTGTTCTTCCTGGACCGAAATTCTGCGCAAAGTCATTAATTGTTGATGGTGGGCAGGTACCTTTCATGTAAGGCCGAACTCAAGCCGCTGGCAGCCATTGAACTTTGACTGAAACCATCTTTCTGCGAGGGCAAGCAATTGTCAACTTTTAAGGGACCCAAGCACATTGGGTTGCAAATCTGCGTTTTTCGCCCCAAAATCAAGCAACATCTTCATTCAGTTTTTGGAGAAGCCACTCCTCAACCTTAGTTCCGTTTCACTTGCGACTGCGTTTTAACGCTGCTCACGGGTACGTGCTCATTTGAGAGCTTCGGAAAATGGTACACAAGGTCAGACCAGAGCTTTGTTCTGTTGCCTACCTGTAGATATGATTCGGAAGCTACGCATTAAGATAGGAGAGGCCATCTATAGTGCCCAGTTGTTTCAGCCACTGTTTGGTTTAATTAAGCAAATACTCTTTTCTTGTAGACGAGATTTCTGAGGGGGCATGCAAGAAAAACAGTTGGCCGTACATGTTGGAAGGACCTCAGAAACCTACAGTTTGGATCACTTTGCAACATTTTCGCACAAAGGAGGATGACAAGCAGTGGAAAAACATGGGAATCCTGGCTATTGCACTAACCAATGAAACGTCACCCTTGCATCCCAAGACTAAGGATTGATAGAAGGGGCCTGTCAAGGATTTCCTCTTTAATCTTTGGTGATATATTTGCCACCGTAAAACATAAAGCAGCATCAAACACCATCAACCATTGCAAGCATCATCAACGATGGTTTCCCACCATCAACACTGCACCACAGGGTCGAACATATGGTCTTGAGCTACATATACATGTATATATGCATACCCGTACCCAACCAATCCAAACCACTTCTAAATTCATAGTACCAAACCAACCATAAGTGGTTGGCGGTTTCAAACATTTTTTGCTTATTTTTCCAATCGTAATCATTGACAAATGGTTGGTTGACCAATATTTTTCAAAGGGGTGGTTCAACACCAGCCAGATGATGATCATTATTAGCTAGTTTAATCCTTATTAACCAAATTATCGACCATCATTCACTAGCTAATAATATTTGATCAACTATAACAATTTGTTATAAATATAATATTAACCATATTTAACGATTATATATTAACCATTCTTCACTACTAACCATTCGTGGGGGTTCCGAGTCCTGGTCATGGCTTGAGCTCGAGCTCAGCCACCTGGGTGGTTCTCCTCGTGTGGTGCGGTGTGGTGCGACTGGAGGCAATTGGAGCAGCTTCGCTTGCCACTACGACAACGAAGCCCTGGGGTCCAAGGCGTGCGGGACCCGGGACCCGGGTCACGGTTGTGGCGGAGGACGAGTCCAGGGACATCTCGAACTCGTCGAAAAAGCCGCTGGAAAATGGGTACCCGAAGATTCTCCTGTGGTTTGAGTCCGGATTTTTTCGGGGAAACGTTTTGTGTGTAGCTTTTTGTTTCATCCAAGATTTGGTCTTCGGGAGGTTAATTAGTAGTCAACCAGTGGTCAATTGATGGTTAGTGATGGTTTCCAATGTTTTTCAATTTCCATTTGTGGGGTGAACAAGTAGGGGGCTTCTGTTTTTGTTCAGCATTCTTGGCGGTTTTGATTAAAATTGGACAGGTAACAATTCAGCTGTGAATGAGCCAATTATCCATCTGAAAGAATGGTGCCAAACGTTTCCACAGCCAGGCAGCTCTTGACTGATCATGTTTTTTAGGATGTGAACAGCCAGTGGTGCTTGGATTGTTTCTGGGAGCCGCTGCCATGCATTATTGCAGCACAAGCATGCCAAACTCTTTCATGATCAGTAGTTGTATCATTCATTGTTGATGATTGTGTTTTATTGAGCGTGGTTGTTCCAAACCAACTCACCGTCAATGCCTTGTAAAAACAGAAAGTGGCTATCAGTTTGGAACTCAGGAGGCATTTTTGTGTGGTTCGATGTATGCTTGGTATGTTCGCGAACGATTGGGTCGCTCACCCTGGGTTGAGTTTTTTAAGATTTGCGGCCCGGTTATCCCATCCATGATCGGACATAAGACATTCTGATGGGATCTGATGGGTGGTTTTAATATTTTGTATTTTCCCTTTTGTATTAACAAATGGTTGGTTGACTCGAATTTTCCACAGGGATTGAAACCACCAACCATTCTATTGATTGACAAACCATGAGAATCCAGCCAAACAAATCTGTTCATAATTGTTACTAGTTACCCACCATAAATTACGAGCCATCCAATGAACAATTTCCATGGTTTCTAGCGATTGCTGCTATGGTCACACGGTTACTGGTGCTAGCCATTGGTACCAACCATCTCTATCAACAGTTTTACTACCCGTTGTGACACCAAGGGTGGTTACCAGTCATTGCTCCTAACTAACCATTGCTACAAACAGTTATCAAAATAAAGATTGCCAGCCATCATTTGCCATCATGAGCCATTACTGACCATTATTTACCAGTATTAACCATTATCAACCATTATTATGTAACCATGGTGCTATGTCAATCATGATTTACCATTCCCACCATTTTTGTGGTTCCAGTGCGGTAGCTCCTTCGCAAAGTGGCTGAACGTGGCGGTTTGACAGGCTCGACCCTTTGGCGGCTATGCCTTTTTTTGCGCCCAACTGTGCTGTGACAATGACAACCTTGGGCCGGACTGAGGGCTGAGGGCTGAGGGCCCTGATTCATTTTGGTTTCGGGGCGTTCGTTCAGGTTCGGCAGCAGGGATTCGGAGGGGATGGCAAATGCCATGCGAAAATACGTTGCTTTCCAGGGATTCCGCTGATTTGATTGTATAATTTCACCGACCTTGGGATTTTCGTAAACTGACCTTGCAATGCTGTTTAACTCGACCCCGGCTGTCAGAATTTGCCCCAACAATTTGTGAGCAGTTTCGACGTCAAAGTCCCTGCGACGCAGGACGATGACGAGGACTACATGAAGACCATCTGCCCCTTTTCCTGCTTTGATCGTAATGATGGTGGTCCGCCAACGGGACCACCCCCAGGCCACCCTGACGACAATGGCACTGACCCTGGCTCTGGGAGTGGCACTGGCTCTTCTGGGAGTGGGACTGGCTCTTCTGGGAGTGGGACTGGCTCTTCTGGGAGTGGCACTGGCTCAGCAAGTGGCACTGGCTCTGGGAGCAGCACTGACGCCGGGAGTGGCACTGGCTCTTCTGGGAGCGGGACTGGCTCGGGCAGTGGCACTGGCTCGAGTGCGGGCAGTGGCGCCGGCACTGGCACTGGCACTGGCACTGGCGGTGGAGGCAAGATGTTTGGTTGAAGTTCGGACAGGGCAGATTGGAGAGAGGGCCTAGGTTTCTCACAAAGGAAAGGCTGACAAGACATGCTGGGCATGCCTACAGATTAGGCCGATTAGGATGCCCACGAGCAGAATCATGGTTTTCCTGTCAAAGCTTACCTATGGTTTTTGGGAGTTTGGAGAGCTTCAAAAACTTCAGGCGAGATGCCATTCAAATCTGAGGGAGTATTCTGAAGAAGTGGTATGATTTCAAGCATGGTACCCCCAACAATCAAACGGGTTTGGGTCATCCTGGTTTGCATCGCTTATGAAGAGGCTCGCCCACCTGAAGGAGCAGGCGTGCCAGGAGCTCGGGTGTAGCGAGGGTTGACAAGGGTATTTCTGAGCATTTCTGGTCATTGGGATAGCTCTGTACCCACCATTCATTAATGGATACATGCCAGCATGATTGGCGTCTCACAGCGTTGAAGAGGGGTGAATCGACAGTTTTCCCACTGAACTTGACATGCAGCTATAGAACGGGTCCAAAAGAAGTGCTTAGGACAACAGTCCTGGTTCAGGTTGTGGATTCTGCAAAGGCTCATGGAGGAATACACAGAACAACTGGCAGGCCTTGTCTTGGCTTGTCAGTAAGGGAGTGATGATTCGCCGTGATTGATCACATCATACGAAGTGGTCAAAAGCAGGGGTTTATTGAAGCAGTTGAGCTGGGAATTCAAATCCCAGTGGTTCACTCAAATCACCCTATTACTCATCAACCGTTATTAACCCTTGTAACCCCTACAAACCAATACGGTGGGAGAGCAGACACAACCCCTAGTTGAACCATGAAAGCTGGCGACCCTTGGAGCCTCTGTGGCTGCTTTATTGACAGCGATCCCCTCCATGGCTCATGTGGATAACACAGATCACCCAATCTCGCGCGTTTTTTTGTCAACATCCAATAAACCCAATGATTACCCAATTATCACCAGTAATATTAACCCATTGATCAGTTGTTGCATCAACAAATCCAATCCCTTGTTTGTGCACCTCCATGGGTCCCCGCACGCAAGAAAGTGATGCTCGCGAATGGATTCTAATCCTTGAGGAATTGGCTGAGTGCGAACCCCCGCGGGATCCCCAAATTCTGCTTGATCGTTTTGGGCATATGACCAGTAGGAAAAGCATGCACCGCACATTTTTCGGGCATTGAAGTCCTCGTAGCGCAAGCTTCTCCATTTGCAGATGATCTACAGAAGATCTATCATTAATCATTGTTTTCCCTATAGTTTTGTTGGTTACTAACCCCCATGAAATTGATGGTTAATTGCTCGACCCATAGCCATGTTTCAGACGCCGCTAAGTTTGGTAAGGGGAGGAGCTGAGAAGCTCCCAGAAGAGATGCAGCTGATGTGTCTTCTGGGGTCGAGAACTGGGGTGGCATCCAACATGACCTTCCCTGGTTCCATGGGATCAGACGGTCGTCAACCTATGGGAGGACCTGCGTGCGAGCGCGGGATCTTCCTGCAGTGACGGGCCGAAGGATTTGTGTGGGCGACTTGCCTGGCTGCATTTCTTCATCCAACAGTGGCTTGCAAGTGGGTGGTCGGTGGGTACATGGCTGTGGCTCAATATTAACCAGCAATTTCATGGTGGAGAATATCCAACAAAATTATGAGTAAAACAATGATTAATGATAGGGGAACCAGGGATACAGGTTTTTGACGCACAGCATGTATATAGTCATAATAGATATACATAGAATACATAGTATATATATATATATATATATACACTACAGAAATACCAATGGTTACAACCAGTTAAGACCAATGGCTACACTGTACCCACTGTACCAAAGTTCGGAAATAACCGTTAGAATATCGAAACATATGTGATGTGATAGTGCTTTTTTTCAACAGTAATGTTAGGTCCATATTCAGCAATTGACATACCCCAGCCCCAGCTAGCCTTACGGAGTTGGTGATTTATCCCACATATGCGGTGGCTGGTTAATATGTCGATTACATGGATATGATATGGATCTACCTTAGGTATGCGTCAGAACCATCCAACAGCCATGTTTATGTCAGCAGTTCACGTGCTAACCAGGGGTACAGGGTTTGGACCCAGAGCCATGTGTACATATGGGTGTTTCTCAAAATAGGGGTACCCCCAAGTCATCCCTTTTAAATGATTTGTAGTAGTAAACCAACCATTTTTAGGGGTTCCCCATTCTAAGAAACCACCATACATGCAAATAGATCCAGTCAAATTCCAGCCATGTCAAAACGCCACAGAAATGAAATGAGGGTACACCGCCGTGGAGTAGCCGCCGTGTCGCCTGGCGCGGCTGGCAGTGAAGAACATCCAGGAACTTCGAACTCAAAGGTGAATCATGAATCCAGGTTTGGCCATGAATCAATGGTTCAGGGTGGGCCCCCCCAAGTTATAAGTTGTTTATATAAATGTAATTGATATAGTTCTATGGTTGAATATGCCATTTACATTCAGGCATTCAACATCATTGAACCAGAAATCATATGCAGTTATGTTGTTATAAGTCTGTTAGTAAGCCATGTAGCAAGCTAGTAAAATGTATCACAGGCAATTTCCTGGATTACAACCAAATTCAGCTGCCCACCGCAAGTATGAAAGACTCCCATTCAAAGCTACAGCAAATTAACCTCAACAAACCACCTTGATCATCCAACACTTCGACGGGTTACCCCCACTGCCGTGACACAGTGCTTCCGGCGATGAGTAAACACTGGCAACCAAAGCTGAGGCTGAGAGGACAATCTATGAGGAATTTATGACAAAAAACATCACCTGGACCACCATCCTCCAGCATGTTGAAGCAATAGCTGAAGTCAGTTGCATTGGATAACCAGCACCCATTCAATCAGAACCATGGTTGAATGAGTGGTTACCAATATTGATCATATGGGTGTTTCTCAAGTCATAGGGGACCCCCTCCTTTATGAACCATTTATAGCAACAAACCAACCAGTTGTTGGGGTCCTTAATTTGTAAGAAACCACCATATATCTGACCGTGTAAGATGGAGTCGCTCCTTCAGCGACCGAGTTGAAGTGATTTTTCTATTGGCTCATGTTGGATGAGCCGCAAAACCCGCAGCTTTTAAGGCTGAGCGGCTGATCTGTGGGTTAAGCCCATCAGTCGGCCTGTGGGTCTGTCCGTAGATTGTGCAGCAGCACCGCAATCAACGAGTGACCATCGCTGTTGTTGATTGTTATCAACAGTTTATATTTGCAGTAATGACCAAAATCGGTGGCTTGAGAAACATTATCAAAATAGTAGACTCCAGAAATGGATGGCTTATTACTATAAATGATTCATGTTGGATTTGGGGGTACCCCCATTTTGGGAAACCGCCATTTGAGTATCAAGTTGTTGGTTGTTTATCAAACCAATGTCCCAAACTCGCGAGTGGGCAGACACAATGTATGGACAACCCCAACAACTGTGCCTTCCAACAACTGCTGCGTCTCACCATCGGTTTTAAAAAGTTTGGATGCGCAGAGCGCAGTTAAAATGATGGTTGGGTAGGCTGGATTGGTATTGTTACGATGGGTCAATCGGAACATGTGACGAGAAGGGTGGTAGAAGTCAATCCCATTTGACTATGGGTCAAGCAGTTCACCAACCAATTTCATGGGGGATAATAACCAACAATAATAGGGAAAACAATGGCTATTGATAGGGCAACCAGGGGTACGGGGTTGGACTCACAGCCATTTTTTTACCATCAGAAGTGCCCCAGGGACTTGACCCATAGCCAGATGCGCATGAACATGTATATAGCCTGTACCAATACTTGGGATATGCATGTATCGAATGAATGCCATGCTCCCTTAGTAAGCAGGACAGGAGCCAAAGGGATACAAGCCGGAACGTCTGGGCAGACTGACAATACAAGCTTGTTAAAATTTGCCGGAGTATAGGTGAATCCTATTTGCAGGGATACATGCTGAAGTATCCTTACTTTCAAAGGGAATGGTTCTGCTGCGTGGGTCGTATCTGAGAAGTAACCATGGCAACTCTACAGCTGGTGGCACATCCAGCCTTGTATGTGGCATTCATTCTTAAGCAGCTGAAGCCCTCGAGTTGCGTTGGGGCTTGAACTAAGACGAAAAGAGGCAAAACTTTAGAAACAATTGAAATTTGGTACCCCAATACTGCCAAATTTCTGTCTAAATAGTGCTTGAAACCGATATATATATATATATATAGACATAAATAAATTGATATATAGGCGGTGCATTGGTACCAACACCCTCATGCCGTTACCAACTGGGGTCCAGAGATTGGTCATGATTCCTACTTACGGACCCAGGCAGGTTCTTGGGGATGCTGTGGCAGTCGCGGCCTTTCCAGCTCAAAGCCTGACAACACCGCCACTGGCGCCACTAGTGCTGCAGGCAGCGCCTCACTTCTGGCTACTCAAATGGCTATGGGGGAATATAAACCAACCAATTCTCTAGGGATAATAACCAAATATTGCATAGGGAAAACAATGGTTGATGATGGGGAACCAGGGGGACTAAGGGTTTTGACCCATAGCCACATCGTTGTTTCTTGCGAATCCTTGCGCAACCATTTTAGCACCAAGAGTTTGGCTGTGGCTATAGCTGTTGGGATGGTGCCACTGCCAGGATTATTGGCTTGACCAACAGCAGGGATAGGGAGTAGATGGATTGCCGCCGTCATTTTTGAACAAAGGCGCAACACATTTACACATAGGAATAGAATTAAATGGATATTATTTGCATTTATGAATCATATGAATAGAAATTACTTAGCATCTCAAATGAATAGAATCACTGAGATATTTCTTTTCTTCTGTTTTCTAAGTCTTGAGATGCGACCGCACCACCGCAGACGAGGCGCAATACTTGGCTGAGCTTGGTGCATCAGTTGTTTTTGTCAGCGCCAACAAGTACTATAAGTTTTCGTCTCCTTTTTCCAGCAAAGCCGTGTTGTCCTTGCGTTACAGTTATGGAGAAGGGTGAAGTTGGGATCATGCGATTTTTTGATAGGTCAAGAGGTCTGTCACCTGCCAGTGCTTCCCCATTTCAGCGTGGCGCAATGGCGGAGAAGAAGAAATCGAAGGAATCGGAGAAAGCGGCTGCGCAGGCTGCAGCACTGTTTGTTCACGCCATGGTGGTGTCGTGGTTCAGTACAGCCAACCATGGTGCATACCGCATTCCTATTATATACTGTAGCGTGTAGCAATAGCAACACTGGTGATAGCTCATGGATTGGATATGCTTCACTTCTATGTGGGTATTTTGGAAATGGCACAGGTCATTGCGACCTTTGTCGAGGACAGCTATCACCAATGACATTATTAACCATTCATGATAATCGTTTATTTTTACATTGTTGATTATTCATTATAAGACATCAGATCATTTATTATTACATTATCGTTCATCATGAACCATTCATGGCTGCATTAATAATCCAGAATTCATCATTACACTAGTACCCGTTCATGGATACATGATCAACAATTCATGATTACATTGTCAAACCCCCATGGTTCCATCAACCATTGCTGACTACATTTGGGAATCGTTCAAGATTGAATTTATTCCCCACTCATGATTGCATTTACATAGTCACTGTTTGTGATTGAAGTGATTAAGCATTGATGATTGGATTAAGTAACCCTTCAAGATGGAATTTCTTAGCCGTTCGTGATTGCATGTCTTGATTGATACCCATTACACAATACATGACTAACCACTCATTACGACAGGACTAAGCATTCATGATTGCATTGCATCGCTTTCATATTTGTGTGACCATTTACCATTAAATTATCCACCATCCATGACATCACCAACCATTCATGACATTACAAACCAACCTTCACCATTATTGACCATTATTGATTAACCAGTAGTGAAGAATTATATTACCATGATTGACCATTATTACCCACTTGTTGACCATTACGTAACCATCATTAAACATCATTATGAACACTTACCATAGACGAACAATAATACATCCAAATAAACACGGCCATACATGATAGTACCATTATGAAACGTTATTAGCCATAGAACAATAACCATTACTCTGGATGATATCATAATGGTGGTCAATAGTGGATATTGACGATCATCATGTATGGATATAATCACTATCATTATGATATTACTGTTATGGATAATGATAAACAATAATGACAATTCATTACTATGATATTGCCATTATTACCATATAGAAAAATAACCATACATGATATAACCATCCATTTGATTGCAGTTATTAACCGTTATCAACCTTCGAAATCACCATATTTCTGGAAATATGATCACCCTTTTGACATCAAAAACGAGTCGTCGCCACCGTTGCAGTTCCCGCGGGACGTTCGTCAGGCGTTTACGGACAAATTGAACGCCACTCCTGCCGCTTGCAGCGAGGCACGGGGCCGGTGCATTCGTTGGCCATGATGGCAGCTCAGCTAAGCAACCAATGATAGGCAATGATAGCTGAGGGAATTAAGCATAGGTGGTTAGCCATTGTTATAGTTGGTTATTAAACTAGGCAATGATAGGCATATTAACCATTGTTCGTAGGGAAACTGCACAGTGACTGCCGGGGATACACCATTGATGGAAAGAATTGGATGGTGGTTTATTGTTACTGATAGGGATTCCTGTTTTTTTTTTAAAGAACCATAGTGAGGAGGTCGTGTTGACATCCCTTGTTCTGCTTCCGGTGCCTGAGTTCCGTTATGTTCCGTTGTGATACAGGGCAAATCTTGAGAATCCTACCGCGACTTGGACGTCCCTGTTGGAATGCATGGAATGCAAGAGCATAAGGAATAGATGGTGAACCCTATAGTTGTTGGTAGCTGGATTAATATGCTGATCAGTGGAAGATAACAACAAACGAAAATGGGGGAAACACCCACCATCTGAGGGTTTCGACCTAGCCAGTTTGGGGAGCTATGGATGCCCAGGCAATGGCTTAAACGGTTTGATCAATGAGACCCCAAGCTTCTGCTCACGATGAATTAGAGACAGTTCCTTCAACGAGGTTTGGGAGGTACGAAGTTAGACGGTTTGGCATGGATGATCAGTATCTACGGGTAATATCATGCATGATCGCATCATAGGTAATTATTGACAATGGCAATATAATCGTTAACTATATACTGGTTAATAGTGCGTAGTGTAATAATGGTTCACAATCTATGGATAATGGTGATAGTGGTGACGGGATATTGTGATGTCGTTGGCCGTTCAATTGCAAACTGTGGCTAAGAAGTTCGAAGATATCGATGCCTTTGCAGGGACCTGTGCCTCAGTTTCGCAATCTTCAGAGAACATTGAACATGTCCAATTGGCTCAAGGACGCTGAAGATGTTTTGATATTGGCTCAAGAATGGCTCAAATATTTTGACATGTAGGTTGGCTCAAGATGTCTTACTATTCTAGTTGGTCAAACTTCATGAGAACCAAACAATTGAAGCCAGTTGCAGCAAGTTGTTTGTTTGACCTTCTTCACTTACTGTAGGCGCAGTTGAGGATTTTCCCCCAGAAGGAGGGATATCATGAGGTATGTGGCTTAAGCGAGGATAGCAACCCTCATCATGCACTACATTGTCAGTACGGTGTTATTGTAGTGGATGTATATGGATATATATATATATGGATGTAGATACCCTGGAGTTATTTATTATCAACACAATTAACGGACTGTAGTTGACACCCACATACACACTTGATCATGCTGGTGAGTGGTGTGTGGAGGATTCGGTCGGAATTCCAATTGTAAATGTGTTGTTGATCGGTATCCAAGTACACCTGCAAAGAGATGGTCGATTGGTTGTGGCAACTATGACTGTGACAACTGCATAGCGAGTGCATGATAGCTATAAAACATAATTGTTTGCGATCAACATATGATTGGAGAATCATGTTACGTCACGTCCCATACCGGCCGATGAAAGTACAACATGAAGTGCGTATTACTGGTGATGCCATTCCCATCTCATGACATGTCAGGGTAGATTTACATACCATTGGGAGGGGAATGACCGCTGGTTAGTCAAACCTAGTTGGTTGGACCAGGCTCAACTATTTCGCAGCTGTAACAAGTGGATGATCCAATCGACATGCAATCAGAATTGGATGAGCCACGTTGTACTACCCCAGGAAGTACCACGAGCCCTTTCTCGGGCAGAATCACCATCTTAACCGGCAAAAAATCGGGAGAGGAACAGATGTTCGTTTTATCCTATTTCTTATTCACTAACCATCATGATTAGCTGATGTGTATTGGTCGGAACCCCTGCTCTTAACTGTGTCCGTACACCATTATCGGCTACTCTTAAACCCCCATCAACCCTAATGTAAACCACAATTTACTTTGAATTAGCCCTTAATCAGCCATGACTCAACCATCATCATCCACAATTCACCAAAATCCACCATGATGAATTCCAACCAAGCATCATTCACCATTGCGAAAACCTTTGAGTTGACAACCCAGAGTCTGCGCACAGTCTGCTGATCCCCCATCCCTACCACGGGCTGTCACTCGTTGTTAGGGCCGGCGGTTGGCTGCTCGCCCCGCTAGGCTGATCGTTTCCGAGAAGCCGACGACAACTTCAAGAGCTCCTCCGCATCCAAGCTCCAGGCGGCTGCAGGTGGCGCAGGCCCAGGTGAGTTCCTAAGCGCATCGCAACGCCATGGGTTAGTGGTTATGAGTGGTGTTGACCAGTGAATGATGGGTGAATAATGATGGGTTAATGATGGTTTGGTGGGTATGAACGGCTACTGAATGATTAGTGATGGATTGATGATGCTTAATGATGGCTGAAGACTTTGTTAATGATGGTTAATGATGGGTTGATATCGTGCCATTGAATGTCACAGGGGCTGGTTCATGATGGTGAATGGTTATGGATGGTTAAACATGGATAATGATCGTTAACCAGCCCTGTGATGGGCTAATATTTGATGGGTAAAGAAGAGTACTGACGGTATAATCAGAACTAGTGGTCGAGAACATGTGGGAATATAGTGCTTAATGATGGTGGTTGATGGTTCATGAATGGTTGATTAATTGTGAATGAAGGGTCACTGAATACTTAATGAGTAATGGTTAATAAACGCTTGATGCATGGGGAATGAATAGTTAATACATAGTTAATCAATGGTTGATAATGGTTCATAGTTGTTCATATTGGTTGATGAATGGTCAAGGAATTTGGTTGCTGATTAATTCATGGTGAACACTTCGTTTATGGATGTTTATGCTTCATGATTGGTTGATGAATGGTTGCCGAAAAGGTTCAATAGTTCGTTTTTGCCTAATGAACAGTTGATTCATGGCTAATTACAGAATTAACGGTCAATTGACAGTTACGAAGCTGTCAGTATTTAAATTTGATTTATTCCAAAGTTGCGATCAATTACTATACATTCAACCATAAACTGTTAATAGGAATGGTCAATACATGGTGTTCGTTGATCCTGTTTCAGTTTGAACCATTCGTTTGCTGGGTCAGAGATTAAGAAAAACAATTGTAAACTCCAACATATACTTGGTGCCTAAAGATAAAACAATAATTTGATCAAACAAAACATTAAACAAAACAATTGTTTTCTGGGGCAATACATGGTTTATGTTCATCAAGCCATTTGACTCAGATCTTGGGGCTTACCAGGGTACCCAGCCGCTGACCAGCGAGTCTCATGTTGCTGATCGGGTGGCTGGATGACTAACCAACCAGTCGGTGGTAGTTGATGATTGTCCATTTAGGTTGGTGGTAGCTAGAGTGGCACCAACCAGTTGATGATTATCTAGGTGGTAGTTGATGATGATCAAGTTGATGATTATAGCTCCAACCAGTTGGAGGTACCCCCCAAGTTTGTTCTAAGTTGGTTTATAAGCCACCTATGTTTACCAAACATGATGGTTACCCCACTTATGACCCAAGTGAACAATGGATGTGCATGAGAAGGAATCGGTCTTGATTGATTGCCAGCAGACCATCCTGATGCGGGCCATGGAGACGATTCTGGCTGTTTCAGATTCGTTGTTCTTCAAAGGTGGGATGATGGATCGACATGATTGTGGGGTCAAACCCATTTTGATTATATACTAACCTCCAAGTCGCATGGCTATGTGATGGCTATATTGTCCTTGGTCAAACCCATTTGGATCCCCTACTAGGATTGTTGATTGCCTACCTCCAAGTTGCACGGCTATACGATTTCCAAGCCCGATGTATGAACGAGTTGGATGCCCGATTTTGCGTTCCGCCACCCAAGCGTTGCGATCGTGTAGGCGCTACTGGACTTGGAAGGAAAGGAGCCACCTTCTGAGGTGAAATCGACCTTAGAACCCTGGCAAAGCGACCGATTCGGAGGATCAGTAGGGTTGACAGTGGTGCAGCGAAATATTTACATCGTACACGCTTGATTAGTACAAATTAAAGTTGCGTTTGACCACTGTATATAAGTATATGCATTTTATCTCTATATTTGTAAGCGTATGGTTATGTGTTAATGATGGCCGATAATCGCATTAATGATAGCCGATAAGATGATTCATGATGGTTCACAGCGGTTGGTGGCGCGGATCATTTATGTGTTGCTCCTTGTTGTTTACAGCCTGGTCCCGGAGGAACTGTCGTTGTAGTCGTTGCAGTTTTTAATCATCAGGGTTGGAACCATGTTAGCCTCCAAATAGCTCTGTTGAATCTGTTTGATCCATATTTTCGGGATGATCTTCTGTACATTTTCTGCTTATTGATCCTCAAAACAGCTGTTTTCTGCTCATTGGGCTACTGTCATATCGGGAGACATCATCCGGGCGGCCGTTCCCAGTGCGGGCAAAGTAGGGGTCAAGGAGAAGAATGGCGATTGATGGCTATATGACGCTTAATGATGGTCAAGAGCCGTCAACACCAGGTTCATAATGTTTCCTCTCCAAACATGTGGTGTTTAGGTTTTCGAGCTTTGGTAGGAAAATAGGTGGATCATGGTGGATCTAGCTCTTTGATAGTGGGTTCTTTGTCAACAACCCATGTCCGCGCCGCCTGCCAATCTGCAAAGCCAATCTGAGTGCAAGAAGATGCAGTCGAAGCATTTCCCGGACTCAGAATGCCAAAGAAAACTCATGTAGTCGATCGGGGCAATCCTTCTGAGGAAGCTTGGTGCTTGCTGCATGGCAAAGAGGTCAGCGTTGAGCAATGTCTCAAGCTGGTGAAGGAGGAACCTGTACCTTGGCCGTGGGGCAGCTGAAGTTCATGTCCCCAAATCAGTGGAACCCAAACCTTGGTTGACGGGTTCTATAGGTTCTGCACCTGGCTTTTACATGTTTTTTTACCTATAGGTTTACTGTATCCCCTGATGGAAATTTTACTTCCTGTGAACCAAGCATCGTGAAAGTGAAACAAAAAGCAGAGATAATGAATGACCGTGGGTGCAGATGCGATGTGCCAATGCATCTTGGCAGAATGGAAAGAAGCGCGCAAAGTGTATGTGCGTTAGCATGTAGACCTTGGCAGTCCATCTCTACGTTCTTTCTCTCGACTCGATAGCGTATCCCCATGTATGAAGTCACGATCGCTTTCAAATTTGTGCTGTATCACTTGTTCATTCTGCTGGTAACTTGGATGCACCATGGAGAAACATGCGATTGCAGGTGCCCTGAAACAGCGGACGTGCGGGAGCGGTTTGCAACGACTGAATCTCTTAGCCATAATTTTGCAACCGTAAATGGGACCAGCCAGGTTTGGTTCTGCTTGGTAGTGGCTGTTGATCATTGGCTTCACACTTACTGGTGACCACTTTCTGCTCTGACCAGCAGCTTCCCCACTCCCAGGCAGAGTTCAAGCTGGTTGGCATGAGTGACTTGAACTACCTCAGCCCTGAGGTGCAGTGGACCTGGTGGAAGTTGTTGGGCCCTGGACCCAGTGGGACCTGGCAATCCCCATGGATCACCATTTTTGTTGACGCTCAAGGGATAGGCCATAGGCATCTGATCAACCCATAAGAAGCCCCCAGTACGGTTTTTGTGTGAAGCCTACCCTTGCAGTTACCCATAGATCCTTTTTTTGGGGTACTCCTCAATCATCCAGGATGAGTCATTTCTCGCAATAAACCAATCATTTTGCGGGGGGTTCCCTGTGAATTCAGAAACCACCATAGATCCTACAGGTAACCACCCCCAACAACAGGGGTTTCCTGGTACAGGTCAAGGCTAACCCAGCTACGTGTGCTCACACGCATTGGGAAACCCCTGTGACCTGGTCAGTGCTTCACCTGTTGATCCGCCTGGTTGGTTGGTGGTTTCAGGCTGACATTTTCTGTCTTTTTGGGATATGATTGGTTTCAGGCTGACATTTACCATATAGCCACTAAAGCCGTTCGACTTTTAGCCAGGGATCTAGTTCAGCCACCAAGTTATCCCCAGTACCAAATGGTTGGTTGCTTGACAAACAGATTTTTCATAGGGGTGGTTCAACCACCCACCAGGTATCCAGATTGAATTCACACCGTTCAACTGGAGACTGCTCAGTTATGGCCCGTCCCAAACCTCTTGGCTGCCCACTCGGAATTTTCCTCACAGTTTCGTGCCCCTGGGCCCAAACCTACTGTTTGAGCAGAACTTAGGTAGACAACATACCAGGATCCACCAGGATTCGAGCCTTTGTATTAGCCATCATGAACTTTGGACTATCAGGAATGCGAATCCATCAAGAACCATCATTTTGACTATTCACCATCAATTGTTGGCATTGTGAACCAGCATTGCAATTATAAGCCAAGAGCATATCACCAGCCATTAACTCCTGTAAGGGTATTTCACACGGCTGGCTACAGATACTATAGTCATTCGGGTGGTTTCACTAGTACGAGGGTTTCTGCTAGCATTGTAAACTACTACAAGCCATCATTACAAGCCATTGATTTCACCATGATCAGCAGGGGTCCTGCTATGTCGGAACGTCGCACGAGGAGTTGTCTCAGCTGGAGACGCGAACCAATGGCGTGTCCATTTCGTCGGCCGACGCAGCCACGGAGGCGAGGATTGATCAGAATTCCATGGCATCACACGGGATAGGTTAGCATTGCTTAGCATTGCCAAGAATGGCTTGTTGGTGGTTAATGACTAGCTCTTTGACTTAGCTGGTGTTTGCATTCTGGCTTTCAGAATTCTTGTAATCATGTTTACAGCTTGTAATCAGCTCGTAGTCAGCCTGTAATCAGTTTTTGATCAGCTTATAATCTGTAGGCAGCTCATACTTATCAGCATTGAATAGCATTCTGAAACCGATCCTGGAGTTGATGAACATCCCAGGTCCCCCATAATTCAATGCGCACAATGCGTTAGTTCTGTATGGCACTCCACAAGTTCGCAAGTTCCTGCTTGGTGCCAACAAGGCAACTAGATGCAGCTAGCAATGTCCCACAACTATAGTATGACATATGTGTGTATATATATATACAAATATCTAATATGATATGTATACATGTTTGTGTATTTACATATAATTCCATACAGCAGTGGATGTGTTCATTTGTAAGCCTGAATGCCCAAACTTGGCATTTCCTCAGCAGAACATTCCCAGGGACCTCAAAAAATGTTCTGCGAGCAGGATTAGATTCTTATTCTGGCTGCTGGCCAGACATGAGAGTCTCCTAATATAGAGATGCTCCCAAATGATTGGATTCCCAGCTGTGGGTGGTCGAGGTATAGCCCCATTTGTGGACGACCCACATTTGTTTCTATTAAATTCTATTCCTGCTTGTTCGAGCGGAAGGGCAAAGATCAAATACTTTACCACGTTTTTGTCAGTGTTTCAACACCAGCCAACCAACAGTGAAGATCAAAATCACCAAGCAAGGACACAGTACAATAATCTGTGGTGCGAAATCGTGAATGCATATTAACATCTACTAACCAGTCAGGAGAACCACTCCAACCAGTACATGGTGACTGCAACTCTCAGCAGGTGGCTAAGATGATGCTGGAGTGGCTCCAGGTCAGCAGTCTTTGCACGGGATGAAATTGGTGGAGTTGGCCCGAAGATATGGGCGTCTCTCAGAAATGGGGAGCCTCAAAAGTGGTGGTTTATTACTAGTGAATGATTCATATTTGGATTATTTGGGGTTGCCCGATTTTGAGAAATCCGATAAGTGACTGAGACTTTTCGGATTTTTTGTGGGGTACGACCGAGGTATGCATACTATGCCAACTAGCATCAACTTGGAAGTGAGTCGGCACTCTGGTGGATAGAGCTATATAGTAGAGAGACAGTTGGTCATAATGAGCAACGAGAACCAAGACAAAGAACAACCATCAAGCAGCAGTAAACGTGTTTCCCAAGCCCAAACCATAGGTACCCCTATGGCCTTTTTGTTGTTGAATATTTGTCCCACAATGCATTGATCATTTGTGGCTCATCTACACCTTCATTGACAAACCTGAGGTTTGCTAACTGGCGGCACGCAACCAGATGGGGTTGGTACTCGGAGACAACCATCCTTGTTGTATCCACCCATCACATCCCATGCTTACCGATTATTGATTCTAGTTGTTGATCTTTGGTTCTTATTAGTTACTCATGGGTTAATTGATTTACAGCAATGCGACTCGTTGGTGATAACCACCGCTTCATGTTCGTGCTTGGCTATTCTTGGTTAAGAGTTTTCAGTTTGCAACAACCAACCTCGTCACCCGTTCTAAATGAAACCTATTTGGTTTCATGTCTAAGAACCATTGAATGATCACTGATGAAGTTTAATCGTTCAATCGTTTCAACGAACAGACCAACCTCATTTCTTTGTGATTCCTATTCCTCACATTATTTGGTGGTTCCCAAAACAGGGGACCCCTCAAATCACCCAATGTTGATCATCTTTAGTTATGAAACATCCATAGCTTCCGGGTTCCCTATTTTGAGAAACCATGATTTGGTTAACAAAACCATCGCTATTTTGAGAAACCATAGTTATAAAACCTCAAATTGTTTGGTTAACAAAACCATCTTTAGTAATAAAACTAACCATCCACGGCACAGTTCTACCCTCGACCGACCCTAGGCCGCGCTGGGCCTTCACCGATGGGCGCAGAGTGCAAGGGCAGCACCTCAGGCGATGGCTCCTGGGGGACTCGATTGATCCACCATGGATCAGCGGACAGCAGGCCCACCATCACGGGGAATTTCTCGTTTTGAAAGGGGTTGATAGCATGTGTATAGCATGTGTATAGCATGTGTATAGCATGTGTATAGCATGTGGATAGCATGTGTATAGCATGTGTACAGCAGTTTATAGCATGTTTATATGCTTCGTCATAGAGATTTGTAGGGTTTCATATGGGGTTTATATGGGTTGATAGGGGGACCCTTTTCTTGGGCTGGTCCCAACTCGTGGCCCAAGCCGTACACCTCACCGGCTCCGGCAGGAGTGACCCGTGGTTGGAGATCTGGTGGTCGGAGATCGGGCAGTCAAAAACCTGTGCGTTGGCGCCGGGGGGAGAGGCGTTAGGCGTTTTTGATGGTCATGAATGGCCGGCAGGCAGGAACAGCTATCTCAAAAGATGGGAAACTTCTCAGATCATCAATCGTGGCAGGGATGGGCTGATAGTCAAATGATTTGATAGTTGACCATAGTTGACCAGCTATCTAATTACAGCGTGGCAATATGTCAGGTAGGAGTGGTAAACTCCTCAAACATTTCACTTGTTTGAATTTTGATGCGTGCTGCACGCCAGGTCCGTGTCTTGCTGCGCTCGAAGCCCCACAAGATTCACGTTGGGCGCTCAGATGGCTGGGTTTCCCAGGATGGTTTAATAGGGTGAAGGCTTAAGACTCAGCAGATCGAACTTTGTACAGTTGAGGCCCTACATGCTGACATCTTAAGGGTCACCAATTCTCCCAACGCAAAGGTTGAAAAGCCAGGGTTGACAGTAGGCCGTCGGATCAGGAAGTCGGAACCTGGGGCATAGATCCACCGTTGCATGAGAGGTATCTCCCACGGGGGATGGAGCCCAGCCTGCGATGCCAGTTCTGGTGATGGGTTTCCTACTTCGCACCTCAAAAACTGACCTTTGGTGGAATGTGAACCATTGTGAATTTCGGGTGAGACTCGAATGAACCTGTACCGAACACTGAAGGCTTTGTGCTTGGTGGTATCCTGAACTGGGCCCTATGATTGATCACTTTGCAACCAATGACGTGGGGCACGGCCATTTACTGAACCCTTTTCTTCTCACATTTTTTCCGTGGATCGTAGATAGATGCTCCCACTTGGATTTCCAACCACTCTTCGGAGTTGAAAGTGAAAGAACAAGCACCAGTTGGAACCCAGAGGTACTAATCAGTACTTTTAGACCGAAGCCGAACACTGGCCGAGCTTGGGGCGTATGGGGGGACGGGCCCCATTTTTTCGCAGCTATTTCTTGGAGACCAGACCAGTTGACCGTCCAAAAGAGACGATCTCGGAGCGCCATGGATTTCGACGATCTCGATGACGCCATTGAGCAGAGGATTGCAGAGGGAGACACAGAGGCGTGGCCATGGCCACCAATCTGGTAATGGAGCTCCCCAGAAAGGGGGGTTTCTCAAGGCATAGGGAAGCCCCAAAAATGGTTGGTTTATGACTATAAATGATTGATATTGGGTGATTTTTGGGGTCCCTATTTTGAGAAACGCCCAAACGGAAAAGCCAATAAAGGTTGGAACATCCATGAACCAGAAGATTGATAAAGCATTGCTGGTCATGGCTGAGTGCGTTGCGTTGAGCCCTGCTGCGCTTGACAAAGTCCAAGCACCTGAGATCAACACAGCTTTGTGCAAATAAATGGTAGCATCTTTGGACCCATCATCATCATCATCATCATCATCATCATCATCATCATCATCATCATCATCATCATCATCATCATCATCATCATCATCATCATCATCATCACCATCATCATCATCATCATCATCGTCATCGTCATCGTCATCTCCTCCTTCATCATCACCACCATCATTATCATGATGATTTGCCGCATTTTGTGTGTGTGTGTGTTTTGTGAATTTATCAAACGTGTATGCACTATCATTTTTTGGTCAACCAGTTTGAGCCACCATCAAAGCATGTTATCCACTGAACATACAGATACATAATCGTTGGTTGATTCATTTGGTTGGTGACGAAGCAGTACCAGGAAACAGCTCCGTTGATAATGCATACTGTTGGATCCTCACGTTGACAAACCACATATTATATATATAAGGGTGTTTCTCAACATCGGGGTTCCCTAAATCATCCACTAGTAATCATTACTAGTAATAAACCAACCATCTTTGGGGGTTCCCTGGTTGGAGGAACCACCAGCTAGTAGTTGTCTAACTCTATTGTTGGCTATCATCTAGTATTACTAACCATGATTTATTATTACTATGAGTCTAACTCTATTGTTGTCTAACTCTATTGTTGGCTATTACTAACCATGAGTATGTGTTATAACCTCCTTATAAACCACCGATTTTTGCACAAAATCACCCGAAGGATCCTGCCATCGCCAGGGGTGCCAGGACCAACAGCAGGGGAGTTCCTATCGGGGTGAAACGCGCGCCAGGCGCTGGCGAACTTGAGCGGCGTCACCATGCAGAAGAAGACGTTGAAGGCACCCCACCCTGGGAGCCAGTCACTAGCATCGCAACTGCTTGGTAGGGTCATGTTGGTACCATGGATCAATGATATCATCATAAATCAGGCTTTTTAGCCATGAACAACCATGATTTCCACCAGGAGTAACCGCTCTTACCTGCTTATCAACCATCGTTAAGCCTTTGTTTAACCATTCTTATCGAAACCTGAATATCTTGCTGCTTGGATATCGAAAGGCGAACTGCTTTCGCTCGATTTTGTGCTTCATGTAGTCGCGACCTTGGTTGCAATGGCTTGAGAACAATGGATTATCGGATAATGATCATGGTTGATAAGGGTTATGTAGTGATGGTCAACAATGCTTGATCATGGTTAATGGTGTGGTTAATACTGACTGGTGACTATGAATGGTCATTGTTGACGACGGTTTGCAATGCTTTCTCTTATGGTTGATGGTCTTGCAAGTGTCAGTTCTCTGTGATGCTTGAAATTTGTGTCTTTTCTTGCAATATCGTCACCACAGTGGATAGAAACAAGCTGATACAAATATTCCAATTGACAAGTTGCAAGCGGTCTTCAGAGTTTTGTAGCAGCCGATGCAGTTATGTTATAAGTATGTCTATCATAGTTAAAAGTCAAAGTATGAAGTATGAAAACAGCTAATGACAACATATACACTAGTCCTACTAGTCCCACCCTAGTCCCTCCTACTAGTGCCATACAACCATCATCATAGTTACTTTTGATCATCATCATTGGTCAAGATGGTGAACCATTAATTATAAACCATTATAAACCATCATGAACAATCATTCACAATCACGAAGTTATTTTCAGCCAACTAGTTATTAACCATCATTCATCAAATTAACTATGGGATCATGAACAATCATGAACCATCAAATAACGAAATAGTCGTGCCGTCATTTGCAGATCTTTCACCTGGTTGATGGCTCGCCACCGGGCTGGCGATCGCTGGTCGCTGGTGAGGCCTTTACCGGCTCCATGGCGCCCATGCCCAGAGGGAAGGGCCTGCCCCTGATCGACCCCATCAACAACCCCACAGGCGCGCCGGGCGGAGCTGGGCGGAGCCGGGCGGAACGCGCCATCCCGCAAGCATGGTACTTGTAACTGTTGGGTGATCTGATAACCAGAGTTGATACATATCAATCTGAGGACGCCATACTTGATATATCTTGATATGAGTATTCATATTCATCATTGTATCTGAGGACATCAATATTAATAGCTAGCGTTGACAAATATTGCATCTTGATGAATGAGCAATGATCTGAGGACACCATATTTATGCTAAGTATCTTGCCCAGCAATGATCGATATGGGTATGATAACCATGCATTGATGATTACTGTTTGATACTTCGCATATGTTGTTGATAACAGCAACTATAAGCAAATTTTCCCTCTGATGAATGATCAACCACGCAAATGCTGAGTGATTCAGGTTCAGTACTGGTTGAAAATGGCGGAGAGCCGTTGGTCGTCCGTTGGTCCTCCGTGACTCTGTCATCAGTCCTCATCACTCGTTGCTGCTTCCAGGGATCCCTGGGAGAGCATGGACAGCCCAAGGAATGGGGAACAATGAGAGGTTACTCTCCAGGAAATTAACAGCTTGACCCTACCAGAAAGGTATCCCAATAGGAAACTCACCTAGTAACCCCTATTTGGCTATGGGTCAATATTATCCAACCAATAATGGGGGATAATAACCAACATTCTAGTGGGAAAACAATGGTTAATGATAGGGGAACCAGGGGTACGGGATTTTGACCCACACCCATTTGGTAGGGTCTATGGTAGTTTCCGGGAGTGTACAAGAATTATGGATAGATTGGGTTATACTATTGTGATAGCCATGGCTGCAGTCCTGGGGATGACAAGATACTCCACCAGGCAGGGTGAGCGACGCTTTGTAACCGAGAGAATGGATGGTTGGTTGACTGACTAAGGCTGATTGGTTGACTACACTCTGATATACTGACATAGCCATGGAAAGTCACCACATTTTTTATAGACACCCTGGAAAACCATTGATAGTTGATGCATCTTCCATTGCCATGTTAGATTACCAGAGGGTAAAATGTATTAAAATGCAAGAATTTGGGATGACCGCTTGATTGACTGTGCTTACCATCCCCGGCATGTGAGGTGCGCAAAAAGAGCGCGCTGCTTATAACCCAGCCTTGGACCCTCTGCTAAAGGCTGCTGAAGGTAAAAGGCGATGGCCAAACTCACCAGCCATCAGCTATGGATAGTTTTCTGACTGTGTTGGTGGTTTGATTGACACTTTTTGTTTTCCCTATGTTTAAGAAATGATTGGTTGGTTGACTGATATTTGTCATAGGAATTGAAACCACCAACCAGATGACTCTGTTGTTGCTTTACTGTGACACTCTCACAGACTTGGGTGTCCATGGATGTCTTGGATGTCGCACAGTCCCTTCCAATATTAGCCCCGTAGCAACGCGTTGAAAGGTACAATTTTCCGACCATCAATCAGGGTTTTGTGTGGGTTTTTTTAGCATTAGCCATTGAGGAAGAGTCAGCAACTCCCTTGAAGCAGCTCTGGGGGGCCGGTTCAACGAGGGTATTGCACCACGCTAGAACGATACACATTAATTCATGGTATCTATTTTATATTATTTTATCATGTATTCCATCACATGATATCAAAATAGTTACATGATATTTGTCATCAATAGTGTGATAGTTGTATTTGTATCATACTTTATATCAATGCCAAGATAGAAATTCCCACCCGATAACGATGGCTACAACTTCCCCGAGGCGGTGGCAAGATGCGCATCTTCATCTTCTACGGTCCAGGCAGCGAAGCAGCCAACAGGGCAACCCCAGCATTGGTGAGCCAGGGTTTAGTGACGGCCGTGACGGGACCACCATCAACGAGATCCAGTAAGGGCTAAGGGGCTGACCATGAAACAAGATGGCGCCAATCCTTGATTGTTGGAGCCTATGTTGTTCCAGGGTTACACCACCTGGTGAACTGGAAGGACCATTTGATTCGCAGCCGTTCTTGATCATCAATGATGACTAACCATCATAAGGAACCCTCGCTGTCCTGTGTCTGTGAAAGCAACCGATTTCTATGTCCTGCATCAGACTCAGTCGACTCATCAAACATCAGAATTCAAAAGGGAGCAGGAAAGAATTGTGAATGAGGAGAATCAAGCTATTCTAATTCGATCCAATAACACACATGTTGGCGATCACACGGGAACTTATGTGCACCCCCAGACAAAACATACTATGATTGACTATGTAGTACAGTTTTGATTCTTGATCCCTACTGGAAGGAACAAAAAAAGCACTGTACATGCAATGCCATCCCTGGCTCAAGTTGGCCGAGCTGTTGAAAACAACTCGCGACTGTCCACTATCACACCAGCAGTTTGCTTGGCTGTCACATGTTTCCTTGGCTTTGGGCTTCCACCCTGGCTGCCCTTGGCGCCAGTACTGTCTCTGTTGGGGTAACCAATGGAACCGGAGACGCAAACCTGTCAGTCCGCATTGACTTCGGAGACGACAACTCAAAGTGCGGACCAGACCCAGTGTGTGATGCGTTGAATGCTTCGTGCTTAGCAGAAAATCCTCCAAAGCTTCAGTTGGAGGTGTGCCAAGAAGTGTTGGGTGTTATGTCCGTGGAGTATGTGACAGGTGCCACCCAACAGGTCAGCAATTACTTCTTCAACACCAACTGCGACGGCATCCCGATGGAATCTGAAGTGGTGGCTCAGGGTGCCTGTACAACTCGTGGTGACAATGCTGAGGAAGCGCGGCAGTACTTTCCCTTGGTGGGGGTATGCAACAGCAGATCTACCGGAGACTTTGTTAAGCACTACATCTCAGAACCACAGAGCTATTCGTCGCCCAAAGAATATCCCACAGATGTGTGCTTAAGCAATGGCGAGAGCGAGTCCAAAGTCTTCACTATCCATGAGGAGAAGGTCTTTCGCGTGGTCTTCGAGGATAGCTCTTGCAATGGAGAACCAGAGGGTGTGGACGAACTTAGCAGTGCCACAATCTCGGAGGTTTCTTGCCTGGACTTTGCCTCTGTCAACATTGATTGGAACCTGGATGGTGTGATCAACAATGATGGCAGGGATGGCACAGAGCTGGTCACCACTACGACTACCAATAATACTACGACCACCACGACTACCACTACCATTTTCGTCAGTCGTCGTCGGTGTTCGTCTGATTCGTCAGACACCGGTCGTCGTCGTGTGTGTTCGTCTGATTCGTCAGACGTCGTCAGTCGTCGTCGGACGTCGTCCAGTCGTCGTCGGTCGATTACGACTACCACTACCGTCGCCGCCCATCGTCGTCGCTCATCGTCGGTCGTCGTCAATCGTCGTCGATTGTTGTCGGATCGTCGTCGGTCGCCATCGGTCGTCGTTACCACTACGACTACTACTACGACTACAACTACTACAACGACTACCACTACAATTGCTACTACCACTTCGACTACAACGACTACTACCATGACCACTACAGTGACTACCCCCACCACCAACAGCACGACAAACAACGACACAAGCACTGGGACGGTTGACCCCAACAGCACTACCAAGAACACAGACGAGATACGCGATGTAGGCGGGATCTCCAGCAGAGGAAGCGAACCTATTGCAATGTCCATAATCTTTACCTTTGTCTTTGCCTTCATGTAGCCAAGTAGGATTGGCATGCATTGGCAATGTCCACTGGCTGCAGCGTGTATCATATTGGCCACGCAATAATTCCCTTGCAAGAGCGCGTTAGCTTTGCAAAGAGTCGCGGGAGCCAAACATATACTTGTTCATCTCTTCCTCTGTGCCGATGGGAGGAACCACTCGGTTGCAGAGACATGGCTGGAACAAGTGTATGGACAAGTGTCAATAGATGTCAAGGCTTTCTAGTGGCTAGTCACAGCATGAACGAGGCTTACTCCTTTGCAAGCACTGCTCCACCAACTTTTGCTCAACGCTGACAAGCTGTCTATGCAACTGGATGGTAACGCTTGATGTCCAGGTCCACCAATTTCATGATTTCATTAGCTGGTCGTTCACCCCGGCAAATCTCTGGGAACTGAACCATGCCCCACATTGTCCACATGGTGGCGCTGCTGTTGGTTGATCCAGCATCCCAAACAAAGACTTGGATATTGTATGATATTGTATGATATCGTCAATTTTGTCAACCAACCACAACCAATACATCTGTAAACGTGATGGAAGAATCCACGCAGCGTCGGTCCCCAGTCCATGACAACCTCAGTGCCACCTGCAGGAGACGTAGCCGAAGATCTGAAGTTTACGGTTCAGGGTATTCCGAAGTGGGCCGAAGTGGGCATTTACGAATACCCAGGGCATGGTTGGCGTGCCAGTGAGGAGAGGGGGCGGACATACATGGCGCATCTCCGAAATTGGGTTCCCTACCAAAACAAAACCGTCATGCGGGAATGGCCCTCCCAAACAAAACCTCTGGCTATAGATTATTTCAGAAGGGGGGGATAATCTGGAAAGCCAGTAACATGAACGGACTAAATAAGGGGGGATAGTTTCCCCAACAATTCTCCCAAGCAATTATGAACCAACCAATAGGGGGGGACTATCTCACCAACAATAGTAGTTAGGAAACACTGGTTGATAATGGGACGGTACAGAATTTTGACCCACAGCCATCTCTTGATTGGTTGAAACCCAGGACATCACTGCTGGTCGAATTTTCGATCATGATCATGCACTTAAATATCCAGAGGAAAAAATGTTCAAAAATGAAATGTCTTGGAGCTGGGTGTACATTCAACTCGTAAGAATTCGCAAGACTGTGCCGACTGGCCCTGGGCCATGGGCGCAGCCATGGTGTCACCCCCCATCATTAGCATCAGCCGCTCCTTAGACCTGACAGGAAGGGCGCGGTGACGAGAGCGTTGTGACTCAGTCGTACCCCCGCTATGGTTTGTCATGGTCACTGATGGGTAAGCAATGTCTTTACTGGAAAAATGCCCCAGGAAACTATAATCAATGATGGTAAGTAGGGGTCACTTTCCTGGATATTTTCTTGGTTCACCAAATCCTTTCAAATCCTATGATGATGCAGGTGTAAGAGTGGATACTCATGGCGCGCACATTCAGCAGACTGCGCTGTCAATTCTGCTCCGGTGGTGCGGGGAGCCGCATGTGTGAAACCATCATAGGTACATAACGGCTATGTGGTTGCAAAACAAGACACAACAAGAAATGATCAGACCGGTCAGCGTGTGCTCAAAGCTTAGACTACAAATGATGGTTTCTCAAAACAGGGGACCCCACAAATCATCCCTTACTAGCAATTCTTAATATAATCAACCAACCTTTTTGGGGTACCCCATTTTAAGAAACCACCAAATGGATCCAAATGGATACTCATAGTGAGCGATGCTTCACAATGTGTCCAGACTTCAGGGTCAGCAATGCCAATGGCCTGCTTGGTATTAGGTGTCAACCATCGTCAGCCCATCATACGTCATTTAGCCATCAACATCAACATCCTTCAACCATCATTAATCCATGAACTAAAAGTGGTCAATTGGGTTGATAGTGGTGAAAAATATTGGTCAATTGATGATGATCGACCGGTTCATTACCGCACATTTGATGTTCAACACACCTTTAACAACTGTTCATACAGTCAAAAAGGATCAAGGTGCAGTTAATACATCGCATATGATGCTAACCGTGAGTTCACAGTGATTCATTGGCGTTGGTTAGCGCCAGGAGATTGTTGGCACAATGTTTTCCCATCGAAACGCTGGGGTTTGCAACGTTGATTCATGTTGGATGTTCACTACAAGGGTTTATCAAATAACAGTAAGAATAACGATAGCAATAAACCGGTAGGTTCCTTAAATGGTAGGTAACTACAATGTATCATTATTGGATGTATATTCCATTGTAGTTACAATAGCAATAAGCGAAGTGGGTCATACAAGGGTTTATCATTGTAAACCACTGGCGACTTACAATGCATATGCCCTTGCAATGAACCATCTACACATCCATTCAACCGATGGTTTCATTTTGTTGAATGATGGAGTTTTGAACCAGAAGCCAACATTTTCCAAGTTGTTGACATTCTTTCCATTAAGAATTCTTGAATTCCAAGCCGAAAAAATCAATATCAACCATGCCATTCCAGTAAAATTAGCAATTTTTCGTCCAGTTCCTGTCTTTCCATACTAAGCTTTTACATAATTCCACATGTTTAACTAGTAGTGGTCAACCATTCTCCTCTGGCTGGTGGTTTTATACATCTTTTATTTTCCCTATCATTAATAGATGATTAGTTGGTTGACTTATATTTTTCAAAGGGGTTGAAACCACCAACCAGTCCTTTACAAACCAAGGTCTTCACCAAGTTGTCTCCCCAGTCCCGTTGCGTTCGCCAGGAGCCAGCGAAGGACTTTGAGTCCTTGGCGAAGGATGCCTTCGAAGCCATTCAGCCAGCCATTGAGGAGCCGCCACGGCAACTGGGTGGGGAGAGGCCCTTCCCTTGGAGGGGTACCAAGGGCGCCCTGCAGGATGGCGGGCCCCGGGGAGAACAGAGCAATTGGGGCTACCAAGGGTGGCTATTAAGGGTTTCACCGTGGTAACTGCGGTTGTAGGGGGTGTAACCTGCCTTCTAGAGCTTGCCATGGCGATATCCTATAGTTGTAATCCCTCGGAGGCGTTGAAGCAGTGGTTGATGGCTATATGGAATGGTTACGACATGTTGTATGATCAATGCTTGATACCTTGGTTTGACAATAGATGATTAAGAAGGTGACCATGATCAATAGTGAGTAACGGCCGCTGAGAAGCAAGAACAGAACGTTCTGATGACACTGACTAAAGCTAACAGATTAATTTTGATCAGATGGTTCTCCTCTGTGGGAAGACATCTAGGTGGAGATTTCGAATGCTTGGGAACGGCCACTGGCCGTTGCGGTCTCAGAAACGACCACCGAGAGATTTCGATGGGCTGCCTTGGTGAAGCGATTTCTCACTGCGCTGCCTTCTGCGCCAAGGGGAAGTGTGGTAGTCGGGACTCCAGAAATCGATATGGCGAGCTGGGTCAATATTTACTCGCCAATTTCATGGGGGATAATGACCAACCAATAGTAAGGAAAACAGCCTGGTTAATGATGGGGAACCAGGGGGACTAAGGGTGAACTGACCCACAGCCATATCTTTTCTTTGCTAAACTGGAGTACTGTTTGGTCTCTTTGACGCGTCACTATCATTTTCGCGCTCTGATGTATCTGCATCTTGTGCAATAGTTGATGGAGCCCTTGTTGGGGATTATCACTTTGATACATGAGAATCATGAATCACTATGTATTTGCATATTGTGCATGCTATTTATGTAATTGATGGCCTCGTAAAATCGGCCCGAAGAACGATCCCAGGTTCCATATCTATCATTTTCATTGTCAAACTATCCAGAGTTTCTCCGAAAATCCCCAAGTAGATGTCAGCACAGTGTAAGCAGCACTCACCATCTAGGGTCAAACTAAGAAATCAATCAGCCAACCAAACGACTGACCAACCCACCCACAAACCCGGGAAGATCGTGTTCATCCCCACAAACACCTCTCAGATAGCTATAGCTAATTGTATCTAGATATTTCTCTTCCTCGCAGTGCCGCCGTTGACAAAAATCTTTGGAGCGTGCCGAGTTCGAAGCAGCCAAGTGATCATAGCTGTGGTACTTTGTCCCCCTTGAATTTTTGCCATACAGATTAGCACGGTTGTTTCCCAAAATAGGGACACCCTCAAATCATCCATTATCAACATTTATGAACCGTTTTTAGTAAGAAACCAACCATTTTTTTGTGGGTCCCCTCTTTTGAGGAGCACCCGCGTGTGGTGTGGTGCGCCCAAGATTCATTGGCATCCGAGGGGGTCTCGCCACAGGAGTTGACTGAGGGCGCCAAGTACGAAGGTCATGGAGTGGGGGGGGCCCTGGTGCTTCGCCAGGGCGCCAGGATGGGTGCAGCCATGCAACTGTTACCGTGGCCGACAACGAGTGAATCCAGAAAGGATACCAGAGCTGGTATGCATTTTTGGGCAACCAATCTTTGATTGTATGCAACCAGCAATAGAGGTGATAAGAAGTGATCAGTGACCGGTGTTTTTGTTTTTTTAATCATTAGTAGTGATAAGTAGCAGTTTGTGAATGGGAGTTGTACCAAGGGATTTCTTCTCCAATGAAATGGGGAGACAAACAATCTGCTCAAATGCTGGGTCAGTCAGGACACACTCCTAGATTCTATTGCAGGTTTCCAACTTTTTCTTAAGATCCAGAATAAGCGGTCACAAAGTGTGTGATCCACGTTCTCCTGTAGCAATGGGCGAGGTTTTTTCGGCCAAACACTGTGAAATTGGTTTCAGATTGGAGGTTGACATTTTGATTCAAGCCACGCGTCAGAACTAGCCGTTCGATCAGTTCATGTGAAGCTGGCTTCCTTGCCTGGCGCGGAGGCCACTAGTGCTTTCCAATGAAGTTCAATGAAGGTGTTTTTTTTCAACCAACCCAGCCTTATGCAGTAAATCACCAGCTCTCGTAGAACTCGTGCCGGTTAACATCGGCCTTGGCCCTATGCCATACCAAGTATAGCAGGTACCAATAAGTGCCCAGCCATTCGCGATTCCGGGTCCATCTGCCAGCTCCTTTGAAGGTGCTCCCTTCGTTTTCATGGGACGCTCTGTGGGATGTCAGCAGCTTGATTGAAACAAAAAATGTTCACACCAGGCTGGCTGGTGGTTTGATTGGCATTTTTCATTTTCACTATACCAAATGGTTGGTTGGTTGGCTGATATTCTTCATTGAAACCACCAACCAGCAGGGTGCAGACAAGTCTTCATTGATGTCCAGAAGGGGCCAGGTAGTTTTTGCTGTTTGGTGAAAGAATTGGTGTGGACAGAAGATCATCGTGGTCTCGCTCACGATGAATGACGAGGTATATAGTCTTGTTTGTTACTACAGATCCCTTCCAGACGTTTGTCCGTGATTTTTCCAAGTCATTTGATTCAAGTTGGATTGAGCATGTTTTGGCATGGCTAGACTTCTATCTTTTTTGATCTTGAAAAGGAGCTGAAGGTAAGCAATTTGCCACCATATCTTGTCAACATTCCTTCAGGCTGCCGGTCCCTCCAATGCGGTGACAGTTGAATGGCCTGAGCATGTTCACACTTCCAAGGGGTGCAGTCGATTGCAACATTATAAAGCCAATATTTTGCACTGGTCGAAAGTTACATGCAGACGTGTGTTTGCTTCCATGAGGGCAAAGCTCGAAAGCATTGGTCAACCAGAACAACAGTTTAACATAGTTTAACATGATCAGTTTCAAAGGTGAAATCCGCCAACAGCTGTAAATTCGTGGAGCAGGCCGTTGGGCCCGGAAACAACTCTCCGCAAGCCGAGGCTTTTGGTTCATTTGTCCAAGACAATCCTGGCCACTGGACGAAGCATGGACAGGGCAGTGGGCTGTTACTGGGGTATTGGGAGAAGTTCACGAGTAATGGATGATGGGTGATGGATGGTTGATTCGTAGTCGCTATTGTGAATGGTGGATCATTTGGGATGCTACCCGAGTATACCCAAGCAATCCCAAGTAATCCTGAGTTGGGTCAAGCCCCAAACCAGCCAAAAAAGGGGTTGCTAGTGAACGTCCCAAGCAGCACAGAGGGCCACCACCAGATCGGGTCCAAGCAGTGAACAAACATTTCACAGAAAGATAGACAACTGGATAAGCAACCCAGCGCAACCCACCCTCGCATGCTTTGATCTTTGGAGGTTACCACGAATGATGTGTATGGAAGCGGTTTTTTTTTGCGCAGCCAAGACCAGCAGAAAAAAACAGTCTAATGATTGTTTGCGGGTGTAGCTATATGGACCCAAACAATATACATAGTGGACATGCGGGTTGCCCATCCATCTCATGAGGCTTAGACATCGATTCTTTGAAATTAGGAGTTTGTTGGGTTCGTATTTCGAAGTCATAGGTCGGTCCCCCCAACAAAGAAACACGATGAAACACCTAAGTCTGCCAGGAAATGCGTGCTTTTTTTGGAGAGCCTCCTAAAACAGATAATATACACACATATTATATATATATATATATGTATATACATGGTCAGCGGCCCCTCGAGGACCCACCATTTGATATATTCATGAAATTCTCTTCTTCAAATGATATTACTCTCGTAGCAAGGCATGCTAAATACCATCTAAAAATCAATGAAATACACTGTATCTGACATTTAATGAGCACATGCTTTCTGACTGAAAGGAAATTAATGTGCAAAAAATGGAGGCTGAAATTTTGCCAAAATGATTTGCTTCATTTGATTTTCTCTAACAATGGACACTTTCAATTCAATTGTCTTGGGAAAACCCAAAAAAGAACAATATTCCAAAACTCTTTGGGGAGGCCCTCTGAAGAGAAAAACCACAAAAAACCTAGGAAAGACCAAAAACACAACAAACAAAAACAATTTTCTGAGACTCTTTGGGGAGACCCCCGGATGAGGAAAACCAACAAAACCCTGAGAAAAAGGACAAAAAAGCATGAATATTCCAAGACTCTTTGGTGAGGCCCCGTGAAAAGGGAAAACCAAAAAAGCTAGGAAAAAGCAAAATAGACATAAAAAAGAGACAATTTTCCAGAGCTCAGCCAAAGAGTCTCAGAAAATTGTTTCTTTTTGGTATTCTCCAGGTTTTTTTATTGTTTTTTTCTCCCAGGCACATATTGACTAGCTACCATCATTAACCATTATTGGTGGCTACAACTATTTATAACACTAAGAGACCACCTATATCTATAGCAATAAGCCTCTCATATTGATGAACTACCATGAACAACCATCAACTCCATCAACTCCACACTTTTCCCACAGACTTTCACGGCCTTCCCTCAGGTGAAGTATGGCGTTGGCCCCAGCGCAGTGGTGGTCACGGATCGGGCTCCACCCAGCGTCCCCTTGCTGTCGGAGCAGGGGCAGAAGGAGCTGAAGTCGGATCCCAACAAGGCGCCGAGCTGTTCGCCACGGTGGTGGAAGGGGTTGAGTGCTTGATATTGTGAATGACTTTGATACATTAATACATTAATCATTGATACAAAGTGCACTAATGAGTATCATATGAATAGTGTATCAAGTAATATCATTAATGGTTGACCATGTGTCAACCACCAAGTAACTCATTAAGACATTACTGATATGATTAACAGCTGGATCACTGATGCGCCAGCAGAGAAGTGCTGGCACGTTGTTAGGTGGTGAAGGCCTTCAACTACACCCACTTCGAGCTCACCGACAAGAAGGCGCATCGCTTGGGCGCTTGGGTTGGCGGTTTTTGGGGCACGAAAAACGCAGCACGTCAGCGGGATCGGTTCCAGCGGTCATGGCATGGGTGACCCATTTCAATGGCATTTTTTGTTGTTTCAAAATGTTTTAGATATTTGTTGTTTTCAATGGCTTTCCATCCTAGATGGCCATATTGATCCACGTCGACCAAGCTATTGTGGGGTTGAAGCCAGCAACCAGGATACGAAATCTGATCCACCATCCCTTGTGTTTTAACTCGTAGCTTTGTGTGACTCCCTGTCGCCAATGATGCCCCTAGGCTTTGTGTGGCTGTGGGTGGAATTGAGTACTATACACATCACCACCAAAGACTAAACGTGTTTGCAGTCCTGATTGGTGGAATCATGCTTGCCCAGATGTGTCAAGGTTGTTTTTGTGCAGTTCAGGATCCAGAAACTCAGCTAACTCCTCCACTTTCAGGGCTTTGGAACTCATCGTTTTTGGAGCTGGGCTGGCGATGGGTCAAAGCGCATCGGTTGCGGCTGAGAGGCTCCCAGGCACAGACCTGTTTCCTTTGGACAAGCACCACTTGGCGTAGGAATTGTCAGATCACCACTTCGGAAGCCAGGAATCCAGTGACACGGCTATTGTTAAGTACCGCTCCTGGTCATGGGTGTTTATTTCCTTTGCAATGGTAGATCCACATGAATAAATCACCCCCAGTTTACCTTGGATAGCTGGTGATTTGTTTATCCTCCCGAAGAAGAAAACATATTTAGAAATATATACATATATATATATATAAATGCGTATTATATGGGTGGTTTATCAATACGGATCCAACATTAGCAACAGCATCAGCTTGGTGAGACGACGATGGATCACAAGCCATTGATGATTGGGGAACAGTTGCCCCAGGTTTCGGGGGGTTCGAGGAGTTGAAAATCGTCCGGTCGGTGGTTTTTCACGTTTTGATTTTCCCTGGCAATGATAGGGGATCATAACAATGGTCAAACAACTACGGGTCGGTGGTTGGATTGACATTTTCAATTTTCCCTGGTAATTATTAACCAATTGTTGGTTGACTGATGTTTGACCATCGTGTTTGACCATCATGTTCGACCATCATGTTTGACAAAATGCCTCTTGCACTTCATGCCTTTTGCACTTGGAGTATTCATAGCACTTACTGTGATCATGTGCACATGAGGCCACTTGAGGCAGGTTGCACTTCTCCACAGGAAGACCTGGGAGCCGCTGTGGTCGTGTCCGCGCCAGGTCTTTGCCAGTGATCTGTCCTTGGGCTGTGAGACCTTGGATGCCTTCTATCACAAGTTCGAGTGCGACGTGATGCTCTTGACGCTGAGCTGGGAGCTGGGCGCAGGGTAGAGTCAAATTCGCATTGGATGCAAAGTAGCTGGGTGTACTTGGTCAATGTTGGTCATTTGGAACGGACATGGGATTATTGTACATGTTTACATGGATAGTTGTATTCGCACGTCTTTGTGAAAACACCGACCAATCAATTGCTGGGAAATCTGCAGATTTCGGTCGAATCTGGAGCCAACCAGCTGGGCAGGCCCCGATGAATGATTCAAAAGCGGTTGATGATTTAGGAATGATTTCAATGGTTAGTGATCATGGCTGATGTTGATTGCGGGTCACCAAATTCTGTAGCCCCAACCGAGGGCTGCACAATGCCCTCGTCCCTATTGGACACTGCACGAATGCAGCACGCAGCCTCTAACCATAAGAAAATTATTGATGATCTGCAGGCAGGGAGTTATCAGTTTGATTCTACGTCCGAAGTTTAGACATCACCACATTTTTTTGTATGCTGCCACGCGTGCTCACTTCCAGATACCAAATCCAAGGAACATGAAAGGAAGCAGATAGGAAGCGCATGGAAGCATCACGATCATCACGTCTTCCTTGGCGCCAAGGAAAGGTCAGCATGATGCCTACACCGATTCTGGAAAGAAGAAGAGCAAGTACAAGGCGCAGAACTGGGCGCAGAACTGGGCGCAGAACTGGCACTGCTGGGGAAAGGAAGGTATCCCAGGGGATGCTGCTGACAGTGACCCCAACTGGGGGATTCATGTCCCCGGTGAACGAGCCAAGTTCCCAAGGGGAACTTCCAACAGCGACTCACAGCCGTCCCGAACGTTCCAATGTGACCACCCCACCAGGTGATATCTCAGTTCCAGGGTCTCCAGCTGTTGCGCGCCCCAATACAGTATGCCAGTATGCTTTCGTTTGGCATTTCATGAAAGCTCAGGTTTGCTTACACTGGACAGGCCTAGTCGCCATCATTGTTCTGACAACCTTCAGTGTGGTACCCTTAGTTCTAAGTTGTTTAAACCCCACTAGTTACGAGTTGTCTAACAAGCCAAGCCACTTAGCTATGGTTACATCTTGGGGGTACCACTCTGTTCATTAACAAGTTACCATAATTTTCTGGGAGGCCAAAAGCCAACACCAGCTGTGGCATTGGCCGTGACCCACAGTCACCAGCTGAGAGTCCCTGGAGCCAGAGCCATGGCGACCGGACATCCAGCGGGCTGGGCTCGGTAAGCGAGGATTTAGAGGCACAGCACTAGCAAGCAAGCTGTGACGATTTCCATGAGAAACATCATGTTGACTATCTTCCTGATCCTAGAAATTAAGGACAGTAACTGTAACCAACTTATTGTTGATCCAGCAAGTTCCTGATAGTAATTAAGAACAGTAAGTGTCACCAACTTGATTATTATTAATCTAGTATTTATATTGATGAATAATCAGTAATTAATTCACGATATTGGCAATGCTAATAAGTTGGCAATGAATCTGTTGGAATCACGGTGACCACGGATCTTCGGTGCAGCCAGTGCTCAGTGCCCAGCCAGTTCTTGCCATGGGAAATGACCAGTCATCTAGGTTTCGAGTGGATCGATTGTGGATGATGACCAGGTATGTGAAGATTAAGAATTCAACTGATATGAAGTCAACATATGAGCCGCACTCCAAACCTTGTGGTTGACGTTGAATTCTACCTGGTCAACCACCTTCAACGGTTTATGATCTTCAGCACTCCAAAGTGATCTGGTCTCTGTAACTTCCAAACACTTGACGTTGCATTCAAAGCATATTCAATGGGTATCTGGATGGTTTATACCCACTAACTTAGGTTTTTAGTGTTTTTGGGATATGATTGATTTACCATATAACCACTAAACATATATTTTTAGCAAGAGATCTATAAGCCACCAAGATGGGTATGTATATATACTGGTCGTTTAGTATACTACTGTAATATCATTCATAGGGGTTGAGAGCACCAAGCAGAATAAGAAACTTCTGTGTGCACTGCATCGATATGCTCATACACGGATACGCCATGGTTGTGTTCCCCATATTACCCCGATACTACATAATTAATCATAAAAGATGTACATATTGCATATGTATGTATGACATGTGAATTTTACGGACATATGCATTTGAATGCAACAAGCACAACCCATCAACCCCCCTACTTTGAAAAAATACAAAAAAATATCTTGTCACTGGTTATATCGCCAAGAACATGCTTTGTACGCCCAGGCCAGTTGAGCCGGAAACCACCGTGGGTGATATGCTATCAGCCTTGGACAAGATGTTCAGCTACCGCTTTGGGGCCAAGTTGCCTGTCTGGAGCTGCGGTTTTGCCGTGACGCACGATGCACCCAAGTCAATTCACGGTATCATGACCAATGAGGTAGCACTAAAGAAGAGGGGTTTTAGTGTATTTAATGCTACTGATACTATCAAAAAGAGGGTTTTTGTGGTTGATGACAGGGTCGCATTAATACGATCTATCATGCTTGATACTGGTTGATCATAAACAACTATGATCATGGTTCGTAGCTGTGGAGGATACCAAGATTTTCTGCCACCATGGCGAAGGGTGACATCGCAGCTGGTTCATAAGGGAAATCCACTGGACTTCGTACGGTGCTACGGTGCTACTCGTATTTTTTCTTGGCTTGTTTAGGTTGTGATGGCAACTTAACATGCTGGTTGGTGTTTTCAAACATGAATTTTGTATTTTTATTGGTGTCCATTGATCGTCAAACGTGTGTGAGAATATGACCTGGGACTGAAAGCCTTGGTTGTCAGTTGCTAGTGGGGGTTCTTGTGGTTTACTGGAGAAACCCTGCATTGCAACCCCACAGAAAACCGCTCAAGATCAAGCTTTCAACTTTCAACCAGCTTTCGTCAGTCTGGAATTCACAAATGTCCAACTCCGTCCATTTGGAAAGAAGACAGACCAAGTACACGAATCCAAGGCTTGGTTCATCAAATCTAGCAACTCTCAAAGTGCTTCTCTCTGAGCCTTCTGCTTGGGGTTTCACAATTGGGATGTATTGGTTGGAATGGAAGTATTTTTCAGACTCAAACCATTTGAAACCACCAACTATTCTTTTTTCCCAGGTTTATACCAAACGACGAACCACCATTAATCATCCTGTCGCCATCCATTAACCGTCAGCGAACTAGCATAAACCATCAATTCACTAACCATCAATTCGTTGACCATTTATCATCATTTATCAACAATTCATTGGCCACCCATTAACCATGACTTAACCACTAGTGCCCTACCATCGAGCTACCGTCGACCACCATCAAGTAACCTTCACTTAACCATCCATCAACGATCCACTATCCATCCATCAACCATCCATCAACCACCCATTTACTACAACAAATCCCACGATTCCACAGCAGCCTCTCAGGTTGACCGCCACCTCGGCAGAAGGTTCTGCCTTGAAGGCCGACGCCACGGTTCCCGGCAGCATGGTCGTCGAGGGCTTGGAGGACGCGGGAACGAAACACCGGGTGAGCGACAGCAAGAAGTGAAAGATCAAGACTGGTTGGTGGTTTCAACCATGGTTGATCAGGGTTAATGATCGGGGATGATAACCAACAAACTTATGGTTAAACAACTACTGGTTGGTGGTTTGATTGACATATTTTATTTTCCCTAGTGACTATCAACAAATGGTTGGTTGACTTATATTCTTCATAGGGGTGGTTCAACCACCAAGCAGATAAGTGATCATGGTGATTTTATGGTGGATACTACTCGTAGTTGTTGTGATAGTGAATTTATAGTGGATACATACTTTTATTGATAGTGAATTGTTGTTTTAGTCGTGAATTTATGGGGGATGGTAGTGAACAACATTGTTGTAAACATATGTGCTGGTCGGTACTAATCTCAAACATGTTTTGGATATAATTGTACTTGAGTAATCATTGATCACGACACATGATCGAGAAATGATAGTCATTCAGTATGTTGTTCGTTGCTAGTGAACACAACTGTTAACAACAGAGTGGATAATTGTTGGCAGCATTTTCACAATTATATACAATCATGCTGAATAGATCTTAATCATGAGTACATGTCGATTGTTAATTAGTAGTGAATATGTTGGTACTTGTCAACACAATGGTTGATATTCTCAGTCATCAGCAGGAATCAATGGTTGGTCGCTATGAATGTTCTTCATGGTAGTGACTCTTGGTGATGATTGGACAGTAATGGTCTGAACACTTGATTATAGATGACCTTTTTGATGGCAAATAGTTGCTGAATCGCAGACCTTAATGATGATTAACTTGATGGGCCGGTTTGACTAGTAAAATGGCCAGTAATCAGTAGTTGTTGAATAGTATTGGCCATTGGTCCATCACGAGGATTTACAAGGACCTGTGGATTTGTTGGTTTAAACAGCAATTCTTCAGAGTTCTATAGATATGGCACTAAACTGGCTCACCCTTGGGCCATGCTGGGTAGGGAGCTCCTTGTCTTGAAATTCCCGACCACTGGGTTCCACCAATGCCGCAAGGGACATGCTCAGAAACAACTTGGGATCGGAGAACCCGAGAATGGCCTATGAAAATCAAAAAACACCTGAGAATACAAACTGAATACAAGCAGATGGCTGATGATGGTTTAGCCATCAACTGGAATGTGTATAGTTGGCCAATTGAACTGGGGGCATGCCATTTCAGCAGTCCTACATCTCCTTTGCACTCTTGACGGCCACATCAATCCTAATGGCTACAGACTTCTAATCCCACAAAAGAAGCTTGCACAGAAACAGCTATACATGCTCATAAATGTTTATGTGATGCACATCCATATAATGCATACCAATCTTGGTGTATCCGTTCATGCGATTTTATGTGCATATACGGACTTGAAGCAGTGCTTCATTCAGGCCAGTATAGTGATGTAACACCTCAGACGTTGGGCGCACGCCTTTCAAGCCAGTAATGATATGGCCAGCCCAATCATTGGTTGATTGTGAGTCGGATCCGTTGGTTAGGTGTTTGGTTGGTCCGTTGATCTGTTGTTAATTTCTCTTTGAGAAGGTCTCATGAGGGGGTTCATTGCTGGCTTCCCGTCAAAATGCTTTGTGCTCCTATTCAGCACAATGATTTTTGCTGGAGTTTTCAAGTATTCCCATGGTTGTGGACTCTGGACATGTCCAAACAACTATTTTGTGGGTCGGGTGTCAAGTGCAGGATTTCCAGCATGGACGCTACCCCTATCCTCATCCTGTGTGCATCATCGGTTCCTCGACACAGGAAATGGCGTGGGTAGCAGCAGCTAGGGAGGCATCGGAATGTCAATTAAGTCAACTGATGGTTAGTTGATGATTAATTCGTCACGAATTCAAGGCTAATTCAAGGTGAATAATGCTTAATGGACACAATCGATCATGGACTGAAAGCTCCAGGTGCATTTTTCCGGCCCCTGCTTCTGGCATGAGATTTTCTCAACCACAGGGGATAACAAGCAATCTTCATGATCAATGCTGGGCACCATGTGTTTCTTGCTGAAGATTGACACAGCAGTGATCTGGTTCCGGGGGCCGTCCGAAGGAGGGCCTTTACTATCAATCTAAAGGGCTTCCCCGCCAGGTGGTATATGGAAGCAAAACCCCGTACCCTTGGTTCCCCTATCGTTAACCATTGTTTTTCCCATGAAATTCTTGGTTAGTAGTTAGTATCCCCATTATTGGTTGGTTAATATTGACCCGTAGCCATATATCAAAACTGATACCCAGCCATGGGAAAATCTGGTAGAATTACTTGTGTTTACTCTCAATAACCACTCATGAAAAGGGAAGTGGTTACAGTGGTTATACCAAAACTGATGTTTTGCCCAGTGATGGCTGCAGTACCAGCATTTGTAAGATAAACCATTTTGCCTGCAACTGCAGATGGGAGAAACCATTACTCCAACTGGATCGGTGCTTGATCTCATGAATTGCAGAGTCTTTTACAATCCCAGGTGGGGTAGGATTGCCTCACCAAGAGGGATGATAAGAACCACACTCACAATGCATCCAATGAAGGGGAAGCTTATATGCAGGGACATTTGAGACTAGATGCCCAAAACCAGCTGAGATGATAGATCAAGCCTTCCACTAATCAACCAGAACAAGGACATGATGAACTTCCATGCCGGTAGAGCTTTGGAATGTGAAGCGTACACCAATATCGCTGGGATATGATCGCTATTGCTGGATCTTAATTCTCCATATCGACAATTTCCAACCGATGTTTAGCATTATGCACCATCAGAGACCATTTCAACCATTACTGATCATTACTATATATATGTAATTAACCAGTAATTCAGCATTAACCAACCATTGTCAGCCATCAACAGCCATCCAGCAAGCATCACCGAGCGCATCTCGCCCGCCAAGGGGGCGGCTTCTATGGAGTGAAGATGGCTATGGAGCATCTCTGAGCTGCGAAGGGGGGGGGTCAATGATGCTTCTACAAGGTGGCCCCCCTTGGTTAGCTAAGTTGGCTTATGATTGACTAGGGTAACTACCAGTTATGGTAGATATAACTATAGTAACTATAGTTAAATGGCTTATGATTGACTAGGGTAACTACCAACCAAAGTTCGAAGTAAGCTTAACATGATTGATATGATATAGTTAGCTTAGCTACCAACTAGGGTAGTTCTAGGGTTCCTATAGTTAGCTTGATAAAACTACCAGTTATGGTAGATATTATAGTAACTATAGTTAAAGGGCTTATTCATCAACTTATAAGCAGGGGGGCCACCTTCTATGATGAAGTTCATGATGGTTCTTGATGATTCATTTGTCATTATTCATGATAGTCCCAGTTAACCGATTGGTGACGCAGATACATATATGTATACATGTACATATGCATCAGATATATTTAGATACATAGCATATAGTCGCATATGTACGTAGATATCTTAACATAACTCACGAGATCTGCAGGTTTACTTGACTTTGCAGAGATTGATCTGACAAGTCCATACTTTCTATCGTGAGTGAATCCATCAAGTATATGGCAGCTGATCAAATCCATCACATCGGTTTCATGGTTCACCAGTATGCCAACCCCTAGATGATGATTGTTAGTTCCACCAGCTGGTTTGTTGGTTATTGTTGCTTGCTATCCCCGAGAATCAACTGCCTATTAAATGATGGGAATATCTAATCACCAGTCAAACAGAAGCAGTCATCAACACTTCTCAGCACGGGCGTGACCAGCACAGAACTCCCATGATCTAGAGTTCTGTTGCAGTTGGCTCCTATCGGACAGGGCACATGGGTGATGCCATGTATGTAATGGAATTGTTGGGGCCAATTGCATCACCAATGTGAAGAGATCACAAAATAACAAGAGTACGTGTTAAGGCTGCAAAAACATCACTCGCTGTTCCAACATGAAACCGGCCCACTACCCCAGAACTTATAACTAACGTTGACGTGCTGATATCCAATCACTTTTTGAGTGGCCCATGAGGGCGGAACCTGTTGGGTTGTCACAACCCTCAATTTTTCGCCTTGGTTCTGTTGATTTGCTGATGCTTGTGCTTGACCCACCTGGTTTGTGGCGATCATTGGCTGTTCTGGAACCGATAATGGGAACAGATGTTGTACCGTGGTGGAATGGACAATAATAAGTTCCCACTGGTGATGGTCAGGGATTTGGTGGGAGAATGATTTTTAGTGGCCAGCAAGATGGGCAGGTGGGTCAATTTATCACCAAAAATAGTTGGTCGCATGTAATTGTGTGAACTGCTCGTGGTTGAAAACCACTACCAATAATAACCAAAAACATAACCAAGCTGAGCATAATACTGATGACATGTGCAGGTATCATAGGTCATGGTCACTTGAGCCGTTGACGTAGATTTGACGAAGTTTATACATGTTTATACTCACCAGAAAACAGATCAGGTGTTTGAAAGGTAGCCACCTCCAAGCTGCTGCCTCTTTGGTATGAGCCAAACAGGTCAAGTGGGCAGTCCCCAGATGTCCCCAGATGTGTCCAGATGTTTGTCAGGTACATGCTGCACAAGAACGAAAACATCATGCTCTTTGATCGTCACAAGGATGCTGGCGGTGATGCCTGGCTCTACTCCGCGACGAAGTATTCCAGGCGGCCGTTGATGCGGCCAGCTCCCCAAGTGCATGAACTAAGGGCTGCCTTTAGCTATCACTCAGCACAGGCACCATCATTCATTCATTGTGACGAGTGATCATTATAAACGCCGCTATTGCCCATTGCTTAGCAATAACTAGCTGTTTTACAACCCGTGTATGCCATTCCAGAATTAGAATGAAGCGCACACTGGATATGATACCGGTATCAGAACCATCCTGGAACCATGAATTATACAATGCGGTCATTCCAGGACCATGGTACCATGGTTGGTCGGTTTGCTGATAAAGCCAACCACATTTGTATCCCTAGCATATGGCACATTCTGTAGCCATTCAGCATGGCAGACCATGTACGAACTACAATCTTGAATCATTAGCGTATTATCATGGTTGACAACATGCTACGGATTCCCTAATTGTTGGTAATAACGGTGATTACCTAATATACCGACTGATAAGAGCACTGGTGACTGCTACTTTGCAAAGGTAATTTGTGCATTGATATACTGTACTAACAGCTCATTAGTACAAGACAAATTATCGATGATTAGCCATTGTTTTACAATCCGTATATCACAATGCTGTTACAACCCAGTCCTGATGGTACAGTCAGCAATGCTGCTGTACCTAATAGTCAGCCTATTCACGGATCAGAATGATTCATATATGAGTACACGAGCACTGTACTGCTCAATAAGTAACCTGCATGTTTTGCACTGAATGGCATTTGTTGATATACCCTGTATATTGCGAACCATTAGCATGTTCATTATTAATGTGCAAAGTAAAGTCAGTAGACTGAGAATTAATCGACATGTACCTATATAAGGCCCATGACTAGCATGTACTTAACATTTTATCATTGACTAACACTAGTACAACATTAAGGGTATGTCATCATGAGTTAATGTCACTAGCCTGTAATTACTGTGACATACGTGTATATTCACATGTGCAAGTTGTATCTTAACATCTAATTTGGTATCTAAACATCAATCAATATTGACATACACATTTCTGAAAGAGTTCGACCCACTCATGATTGAACTACATTGATGTACAATAATGACCTCAGTATTGAATTAAATGCTAGGACTTTCTGATAGTGTACATTAAGAATGTCATCATCAATATTGCTTCATTCTTAATATTGACAATACGTTCATCAATTTATCAATCAGTTTGATTAATTATGTACAATTGATTATCATTTTCTACTTCTTAGGTAGAAAGCTGAACACCATTATAAACTGCAAAAAAAATGATAAGCCACTATAAACTGTTCGTTTGACCTACAAAAAACTGCCAATTTCTCGTGGACACTTCGACGCTAGTGGCGTTTGGGGTTGGCTTCGACGCCTCGGAAGTGGCGCCAGGTGCCAGACCGACTTCGGTGCCTTCAACGTCTGGTGGGGCCATCAGTGCCTTGGATGCGGCGGTGCCGCGGAAGGGCGAAGGCCACCCACGGAGCCATGGTGGTACCCCATAGTCGTCCAAGCAAGTTGGCTTAGCCATTTTTTTACAGAGAAACATCAGGTTTCTACGCGTTTTTCATGGCGTTTTTTATGGCGTTTTTCATGGAGAAACATGAGGTTTCTAGGCGTTTTTCATGGAGAAGCATCAGGTTTCTAGCCGGTTTTCATTTTGAAACCCTGTGCTTGATATTAGTGATGAGCGCAATTGGTTCTGAGAGTGCCAGTGTTTGATAAGCTTTAATGATTGGTTGATCATGCTCATGGGTGCCAAGTCTGGCATTTCAGACCCAAGAGTCCGAAGAGGGGATGTTCTTTGTTGGCTATATTGTGGTTTGCGGCCAAAAGGCTGATTGTTGGTGATATTGCTTCTAGCATCTTCTAGCCACAATGTATCACGGAGTGAAAGTTATATATCTATACGTAAAGTGCATGATTGTTTTTCCCACAACGATACATCTATTCACAGATACATGTACGCACATGCATATAGGTACAGATTTCCTTGACCTTAATGCAGGTGTCTTACTCCTGTGCTTTCATGTAGTTTATCGAACGCGAGTGTCAACAAACGCATTGCTAATTTTTTCTAATCTCGTTTTGGTTGTCAAATGTTGTAACTAGTGTTGCAGAAGTTCAATGTATTTGCGGGGTGCAGGTTGCATCAGGTTGCATTGCTTGATCCCATGACAGAAGTGACGACCATTCTTCAGGTTCAACTTCAGTGGTGACGGTGGCTACGGCTCCAACCCCACCAATGGTGGGCGTGCGAAGTACACGAAATCCTTCGATGGACCAGGAGACACTACGGAACGCGATATGGATGCGGTCTCTGGTATTCGATATTTGGGAATGGCTTATTCGGAATGATAAAGAACAACACGTTGTTTATTTGGAAAACACGTTGTTTATTTGCAAAAGTGCAGATCTGTTCATGTTTCATTACGTGAACATACGTGAACCCAGCACAAGAATACGTGGTACCATAGACGCTGTTAAATGAGTCCCAAAGTCAATGACAACCTCGTTCTGATCAGCATTTTTATTATGCATTAAGCATACCACACCGAGACCAGGCCCTACTTATAACGAGAATTGGAATACCACGTTGGAGATGGGCATGGCGGTCGGCCATCAATCATTGAGGGTTGGTACCAATGAATCGTGAAACAATGATGATGCCATTAGTGGCAACACGATAGCCAGTGGCATCGAGAAATTCCAAGAGCTGGTGATCAATCAGGGACTGGCAACCCTGGGAGCAGCCCTCTAGTTCCGCGATTCCCGTGGAGGCTCAACGCAGTCGATTTCTTCCACCACTGTTGATCATCACCATGAACCCATCATCAACTAATCATCCATTAACCATGAGGTAAGCTGTCCTCAATCATCCATTGACCATGAGGTAAGCTGTCCTCAGCCACCACTTAATCATGATGCATGATTAGCCAGCTCAGCATATCACTATCATCAGTATTAGATTTGAACCATTGTCAACCACTATCGTTGACCATTATGAAACATCAATGATCTTACACTCCGATTATGAAGGAGCGCGGACGATCCATACAAAATATGTGACCGTTACACACCAGTTTGGCTGCTATGTTAGTATCTTTTTTATGATGGTCACTACACGCGAAATTCCTTCTACCATGATCGGGAGAGGTGCTATATCAGTTGAGGAAATTGATGTAGAATCTTGTGATACCCAAATTTCGAGTACTATGTTAGCTCTTTGTTTGAGTATGTCTCGACTTGCACGTTATACAAAATGGAACAGTCCCCTCAAACAAACATGGGCAGTAGCCACTGTCAACCATTATTCACCGTGGCTAAACATCATCACACTCTGGTAAATTGAGCTGGCAGCTGGAAATGGACACCATCTGGGGCAGTATAATAACCCCGTGCTTTCAGTCTTAAATTGACGAGGTGCGAAAATGCCGAAATGGAGCTTTCACTGGAAAAAACGATAAAAGGAAAAAAAACGATAACAAATGTACAGGTATGAATCATGGCGGGCGTCTAGCCAGAAGTGTTTAGGTACAGGACCAAAACTATAACAAAACGATAACAAAAACGATAACAATTGAAGCAAAAATGTCTCCAGGTGAGACCCCATCCCACTTTTCTTCGCCAAGCTCCTGATTCCAGCAGCAAATCCGAGCTGTAGTGCTTGGTTGTGGAATTATTTGTAATTATTTTCATTTATTGATATATATATATACATATATATATATATGTATGAGTAAGCGACAAATTATTCAATGAATAGATTAGTCTTCGGATGGACACAAAGCTGCATAACCGATAGGGGACCACCCATGAACCGATACCTTTGTATGCCATAGTGATCTTTGTTGTATAAACAGCAAAAGCTGCATAACCGATAGGGGACCACCCATGTGAAGCAATGTCCATTCGTTGAATAAATAATTTTGTCCGCTACTCATATATATTCATATTTATAGTCATACATATATAATATTTGTTTTCTATTTCTATAGACAGCTCAATGATTCATGTTTATCTTTACAAATGTATTCAATATTAGATATGCATACACACAGATGTATATTTAGATTTATATTATATTTGTTTGCATATGAAAGATGAAGACAGCTGGCAGATGGAAAAACGATAAGAGGAAAAAACGACAACGTAATTTGGTGAGTAAGAAAAAGACACAGGGTTTTTATACATTAACCCCATTTATTGCTGGTTTACGTACCAGGTTATATAGTTTGCCATAGGGTAACCATCATCTAGCATCATCATGTACTGTATGTAATTATTAACCATTGTCAACCATTCACTCACCACCATTCAACATCCAATTCACCATCATTCAAAACATGATTTAAACCAGCAACCACCATCAACCGTCATTAAGCATCAATCATCAATTACCCACCATGAAGCAACCGTCACTGAACCATCACTAAACCATCATTTAGCCACCAGTATCTAGTACCAAACCATTTAACCTACCATTTTACTGACCATGTAACCCAGCAGTAGACCTTCCATTCACTACAATCACTGAACCATCATCAACCACTAGCAACCAACGATTAATCTACCATTTAGCACCATGAAGTGACCATCACTTAAGCATCATTAACCAACCATTAACCTACCATTTAACCAACCACCAGCTGCCATGAATCACCGTCACTTAACCACCATCAATCACCCGTAATCAACCATTTCACCTACAATTAACCACCACGAAGCGACCATCACAAAACAGTCATTAGCCAACCGTTTATAACCAATCATGAACCACCATTCAGTGACCATCACTTAACCTTCACTGAACAATCAGTGATGCATCATGAACCAACCATTCACGAACCATTAGCCACCCATCAACCACCCATCAACCAACCATCAACCAACCATTAACCACCCATCAACCACCCATCAACCAACCATTCACCACCACGAAGCGACCATCATTTTTGCTGAACCCCCCATTGTCCGAACCGCCACAGGAGCTCCTGAAGGAGGCTCTGGCGCAGGGACTGGCTCTCCGGCAGCACTTGGACGACGGTTGGGGTTCCCCTGGAGAGAACACCACGGGTTCATGACGAATGGTTCGTTAATGGTGGGTGAATGGTTGGTGGATGGTGGATTTATGGTGGGTGAATGGGTGGTTGATGGGTGGGTGAATGGTTGGTGAATGGTTGGTTGATGGTTGGTGAATGGTTGGTTGATGGGTGGTCAATAGTTGGTTGATGGTGGGTTTATGGTTGGTCAATGGTTGGTTGATGGTTGGTTGATGGTTGGTTCATGGTTGGTCAATGGTGGTTTAATCCCGGTTGAATGGTGGTTTAAGAGTGGGTTGATAGAAGTTGGTAATGGTGGTTCATTTTGGTGATTGACAGTGGTTTCGCAACTTTCGCACTTGCATCCATTGTGGAACATTGAGTGTGATTAACAGTGGTTGAAAATGGTCAATAGAGGTTGATCATGGTTGAAACTGTAATGGATATGAGGGGCTGATCTTGGTTGATAATGGCAGTTGCACATGTGCCGATGGTTGGGGGCAGTCACTGATGGCGATCGTTTTTTTGGTCTGACGATGGAGCAGAGTATCGATGTACCCCACTTGTTTCGGAGTTTCTCATATTTTTGGAGCGTTGGGGCCATCACTCAAGCATCATTGACCAACCATTCACCTACCATTTAACCAACCACATTGGGGCCATGAAAAACTCCGAAGCTGTTGATTTTAGGCCTTCGATGGACCCTAGGAAGCTCACGAGTTGCAAGAGCGGTGGAAGCCAAAGGTTCTGCAGGTCCTTCGATGACCCCGTGAGGGTGCCAACCATGTTTTGTTGGGGGGTATCATGCAGCCACCTTGCAGGGGTTTGTTGCCATGGTTATATCTCAGTTCTGACGGTGGGGAAGCCATCAACAAGATGGGTATCCTACGTAATCCTAAGGAATTGGAAAAGGTAGGGTGCAAAGGCACTGCCAGCTATGTGTTGGAGGTCTTTTCCCAGCTAGTAAAGGTAATGGATTTGGGTTCTCCTTACATAGCTTGGTACCCCCCGCCACCCAAACATGGACATTCTGAGTGGGCAAACCACCAAGAACTCGGAGGGAGATGCCGATATCCAGGCATGGCTTGCAACATCTGCTGAGACACAAGCCTTTCTATGCTTTTTTTTCCATCCATTGGTGGCTCCAATGTTGGAGGCTTCTTCAGCTTGTGGATGCGTATTACCAAGATCAAGTATGGAGAGTTTTCCGTTTCGTGGGGAAGAACTGTCTCACTTCCCAGGCTTTTTATGAACAAACAAATTACATGGCTTTTTTATTTGGCCGGTGCATGGTATGTACAAATACGTTGGCTTGTCAACCGAGCGATACCCAGGGGTCAACACTAGGTATGGTTTCACTCGCAACAGGTTATACGAGTACTCAAGTCCATTGAAGACTGTGGCAGTGGGGGCCGGCTTTATTCGGTAACGAGGCTTATACCTTCTCAAGATTTTTCAATGGACATTTGATATCTTTACTCTTCATCATTTATCATTCTCAAGATTTTTATGACCTCTTTGATCTTGGCTTTATCCTACCATTGACATTGTCATAGTCACCATTTGTTATCTTTCCACTATTGGTAGTCTTATTTCTCCAGTCAGGTGCCATCATCAGTAACTTTCGCCATTGTCATTCTGACTCATACCTCGTACCCCCCTCAACCAACCCCTCAACCAACTGGCCTTGGCCCAAAAAAGGTCATGATCAGCCGCATGTTTGGGACGAGCTCAGGTGTGGATTACCATCCTGTGAGACAACAGAACCTTGGAGTACAGTCGTTCCCAGCGTTGTTGGTTTGGTTTGTTGCTTGGCTCGCCATGAATCACCAACAGTATGACAGGGAATATATACACTCGGTTCAACCAACCTGGGAGTGGAAAATCCACCATTTATAGCTGGTTTACCTTTGAAGAAAATGCTGGCGGCTTTAGCGCAGGTTAGCTTACCAGTGGGAAACCATCAGTGACAGGGATACCCACGGTTCCATGGTTGGCCGGTTGGATGGGATGGTTGATCAGGCACGGTGATGGGTGATCCATTCGGTTTCCTGGAAATCCTGGAATTCTTCGCATCCCACCGGTCCTGGCGCTTGTGGACTTGCCAGATGGGTGCGGTGTCACCTGATAGGTGAGCTCCTAATCGATCCTTTGCAGTTCCACTGGAACGCATCATCATCATCATCATCATCATCATCATCATCATCATCATCATCATCATCATCATCATCATCATCATCATCATCATCATCATCATCACTTGGCTGCGCACTCGATCTTGGGCGCAGTCACTGAGGATTTTGGATTCCATGCGCTACGCACTGGAAGAGTACAACTTCAGAAAGTACTGTCACTTGTCATTTGACGTACCCAGAGGTACCGCTGAGATGTGGCTTCCGCCGATGGCCAAGCCTTCAAGAGGTGTTCGGTACCATGGTGTTCCTGGACCGTAGATGGTTTCCCCAGACATTTATCATTCCATCTTGGAGGTTTCACCCGTGCGACGGAGGCAAGGAGACTTGGGGACTCATGGGCCATATCAAGCCGTTCATAACCTGCGGTGATTTCAACGTAGATCACTGGCTGCTGCCAGTCATGGTTTGGCAACACGGATCTACCACGAATCGGTCGGCTGGCATATCCTGTAGCAGCACCATTTAGTGGTTCTAAGCATTTTCCGCAAACATTTGGGAACGGTGGTTGTTTCATTCCTATTTTTTTCATGACAGGATTCAACCACCAACCAGTGATCATCATCAACCAGTATATCATTAACTTAACCACCAACCAGTGGTATAAATTCATATCAAGTCCATCATTAACTTAACCACCAACCATGGCTACCATGTTCGACTACCAACCAAGCAGCATCCAAGCCTCACAACACACTGCCTGTCGAGGCACCTTCTCCACCGAAGTGGCAACTCTGAAGATCGTGGGAGATCCGGAGGCGATGGATGGGCATGGAGTCCCACTGGGTGTACCGAGGTTAGCTATGCAAAACTAAGCCCCTTAGTGGTTGATGATCATGAGTTGACGGTGAGTTGACGGTGAGTTGATGGTGGTTGATCAACTTACGCTTCCTACACATATTTCATAGTGATGACTTTTGCAGAGTTGTAACGCAAAAAAAAACGCCTGAGAACTCACATGTATCAACCCCCATTGGTTCGCGCAAGAATTTCTGATAGCTTTTGCCATCCTGCGAGCAACAGCCTCTGAAGCCTGGTCCTAAAAAACTCAGAGCTCAACTGCCAAACGGAAGGCACCCAACCAGCACAGTTGAACCCAGTGACAGCAACCAAAGCCCCACGTCTTGTGAGCGCGTTGCAGGCCGAGGATCGCTACTATGAGCTGGGTCTTCGCAAAATGAATGCGGACAGCGGCACGGGATGGGGTCTGCAGGGTAGGCGATGGTTCGTGGAGCCCCAGTGATGCTGATGGTTCAGACGTCTACAAGCCAGGTAGCAAATCCAGGATAGAGTTGCAACTTGCACAGGAGCAGTCTGAGCAGTCTGAGGTGAGCAGTCCGCAGTTTCTTACTCTTGGAATGCTTCACTGCGTAAATCCATTTCCTTGGGAAGCCAGGCAACATGATGTTGTGAATCGATCGTGAATCATTGCTCGTGGTGATTGGTTTTTGGTGATTCACAGCGGGTTGGTTGATGGGAAAATCGACCTGGGAAACCCAGAGGTTTCAACATTTTTGCGCATCGATATCCATCAATTCTAGGCTTTTTCCAGGTCGATTCTCGCATTCTGGAGTCAACTATCAAGCCAATCTAGCAGCTTGATCCTCAAACACAACGGGCTGCTGAGTTCGGAGGGATCGATGAGCTTGGGGATCCCCATACCCAGCCGCCCTCACCACTTGCAGATTTCAGAGCTGCAGAACCGCAGGATCATGCCGTAGAGTTGCCCAAGGGTGGCTACAACGTGGCTCGGTGGTGGGGCGAGTGATGAGGAGTTGATATCTCACCATGGGTAGCAGTGAAGAATGGCTAAGTCAATGGTTAATCACCTTGATTGATTGTAAATGATGGTCAAGTATGATGAAGCAGGTGTGATGGTTGACGAGAAATGGTTGGTCACGTCGGAAATTTGATAATGATATAGTTGCTTCAATGATTGACTACTTGGTGGTTTTAAACATTTTCTATTTACCCAAGTAATCATTAACAAATGGTTGAAACTCGAAACCGCCAAGCGGTTGAGAATTGCACTTACCATCATGGAGGCTGGTTGGTGGTTTGATTGACATTTTGCTAATTTTCCCTATAGTAGTTATTAACAATTGGTTGGCTGACTTGCGCATATTTTTCACAGGGGTGGTTCAACCACCAACCAGGTGGGCTTGGCTGTTGAACTTCTGATCGTTGTTGGCCGCCAGCTGGTCACCTGGAACCCTGGCCTGGCGAAGAGCCGTTTCAGAATGGTCATGGGGTTTCACCTGGTTGTGGCGTGAAATCCAGCACGCAACACAACTGGGGCCGGTGGTTGGATTGAATTTGTTTGTTTTGACATATGATGACATATGTATATTAACAATGATAACAAATGGTCTGTTGGTTGACGAATACTTTTCATAGGAGTTGAAGCTGACAACCAGACACCCACGGTGAGTTTCCAGCGATCCGGGTCCTCATCTCCGGACGCAGTGATTTTGTTGCATTTTTTTCAGGTTGAAACCACCCTCCTCTCCTCACAGTGATCATTTTTGGCTGGGGGGTATACAGCAAGACCACTGTGGTTTCCGCCGATCCAGGGAAAGAGGAAGCATCATTCATCACCTCCATGGAATCACTGGAAGGGCACTTTGAAACTGCTTCTGAGGTGCTGATGATCTTGACCACTACACAACAAATCCGAAAATTCAAACAAACTGCAGTATTCTTGCGTGTTTTTCGTTGAGTTGATCGACATTTGGAGCGCATAAACTGGTTGGTTGTCCCAACAAATTGGGTAACATGGTATCTTGTGGCAGCCTCTGCGGGCTACCCAGTCTGATCCCACCTTTGCCCATGTTATTCAGCATTTTCATGGACTATATAACCAATTTTTAACCAAACATTTGCATGATGAAATGCTGATTTGTCCATGTCATTCCGGTTTTGTGGATTTTGGAGGATTTTGGAATGATTTGAATTGATGGCCACAGCCTGGAAAATTTAATTACGATCCAATAATTAGAATTACTATTTGAAAAACCTTATTCCCTACTATCAATAGATAACCTGGACAACCCTCAAAAACGGCTGCAAAGTGACGTCTCGACAGAATCTCTAGGGCTGCAACTGATTTTGGCAATGCAGCGGTGGTGCCAGCCACGAGGGCTCGTGGCCACTGCAGCTGCGAAGAGTCAGCCACCTGCCGGTTGTAAACTTTGGAAAGTAAATGATCAGCTGGACAAGTATGAACTGTGAAAGAACGATCAGTTAGTTGCTGAAAAATCTGGTTGTCATTGCTTGTTAATTGACAGCGGGGATCGATGATTACAATTAATTACTATGTATATATATATATGTGTGTTTTCATTTGCTGATTGCTGCCTTCTTTTTCAGGCATTGCAGTTGATAATCATGAACCATGCTTAGTTCTCAACGGTAAAGCATGCTGAAGGAAGGAAACGTTGCTACTAAAGAAGGAAACATAGCCATAATGTAGCCATATTGCGAGCCATATTACGAACCCATATTACTAACCATTCCCAACCATTCCCAAGCATCATTACTACCCATCATTACTAAGCACCAGGACCACCTCAACCCGGACCGTTCCGAGGCCTACAGCACCGACAACGGCGGCATTGCTTCCACGGTGAAAGCCTCGGTGATTTATCACTTCCCAGGAGCGCAAGGGCTTCACCACTGGGCGGGTAGCCACTGATGCCATGGTCGTGGCGAAACGCAGCCGGGCCATGGGGATGTCATGGTGTGGGTAGCCCACTGATCATGAGGTAGTTTTGTACAGTTGATGGGCTTTTGCCCACTGATTTTGCAGAGTAGTTTTGCACAGTTTTGCCCATCAATCATGTAAGACATATATGTAGATATAGATGGCAAGATCATGCAATGTTTTTCTCTGTCAAAATACACCGGTTTAACCACCCACATGTCGACAGTACGAGAGCTACCACAGTACTAGACCTACCCTGTAGCAGTTTTGGAAATTTTCGGCTGGTCCAACCACGACAAGTCTCTAGGGACTCTCGCTCGCTCACTTGCACTTCCAGGAGCGTATGAGATCAACCGCATCATCGACTACCCAGGCTGACCCGATTTCGACCGTGCACTCAAAACCCAAAGAGGCCGAATCAACTTGAGATTACTAGATCTTTGCTAGATCTTTACTAGATCTTTACTAGATCTTTACTAGATCTTTGCTAGATCTTTACTAGATCTTTGCTAGATTTATCAAATGTGTCAAGGTGAATTGATTATCATAATCATCAGAATCATCATAGTCAGCATAATCATAATTGGTGATCGTCAAGAATTACTAGAGATTTATTTTTAGATCTCGGGCAACGGCTGCAAATATTGATAGCCATGTCATTTCGGCCTTCACACTGGCAGAATGGTGGTATGCAATGGTATGGATAGAGACGGGTCACTGGAGATACCCAATTTGGGTAGTTGGGAACATGTAGCGAAGATGTTATCTGGATGTTCACGTTGTTCACTAGGGGTTCTATGGTTTTTACCCTTGACAAGTGTTTCTGTTGAGGATCATCATAATCATCATGACCATCTTATAGAATTCAAAATGATCAGAATCATCATGATCATCATGATCATCAGAATCATCAGAATCATCATAATCATCATGATCATCATGATCATCAGAATCATCAGAATCATCATCATCAGAATCATCAGGATCATCAGAATCATCATAATCATCATGATCATCATAATCATCATGATCATCATGATCATCAGAATCATCAGAATCATCATAATCATAATCATCATCATCATCATCATCATCATCATCATCATCAGAATCATCATAATCATCATGATCATCATGATCATCATAATCATCAGAATCATCAGAGTCATCATAATCATCATAATCATCATCATCAGAATCATCATAATCATCATGGATCATCATGATCATCAGAATCATCAGAATCATCATAATCATGATAATCAGACTCATCATAATCATCAGAATCATCATGACAAGTGTTTCTGTAGAGGATCATCAGAATCATCATACCCAACATAATCATACTTGGTGATCTGCGTGATGCGGAAGGCCATCCCTTTATCAAGCAGGGTTTGATAAAAAGATGAGGCTTGCATGAGCATGGCATGCCTTCCAGCGATTGACCCCAGCAAGAGAGATAGAGCCACTGCCAACGACAGGAACACGTGTGGCGCCATGGGTGCTCCTGGTAGCCCGGTTGTAAACATCCCAGTTGATTGCCCAGAGTAGTACAGCTGTTGGGATGTTCAACCATCCATTTTTGAGATGATGGGCTATGATCCAGACCCATGTGCTTGTTTGATACCCTCAAATGGGCCCAAGATTGCTCTCGAATCAGTTGGCTTATGTTGGTTTTCCGGCCCCAGCATGGTATCCCCTTAGCCAGTTTGGTGGTCCAAACGGGCTTGGGATGTGCACCATCAATGGCCAAGCCAATCTTGGTGTCGTTGCTCATCATCCGTCTTAACCGAGCGGTGACGATGAATGGCTGGTGCTTACGTGAATTAACCTCACTATTTCAAAGGCTAATTGTTATCAACCTTGTTGATCATTGTTTATTCATAGACAACGATGAATTACCGTAATGGAGCATGATTAACCGCTATATACACGAGATTCTCATGGTCATCATCCAGAAGACAGGTGAAGATGAGTTCATTGCCAACGGCGGACAGATCGGCTACGGCATGGGCAATGGCCAAGGCGACTCGAGGAATAGAACTGGCTGCTGGGTATCCAGAAATAATGGTTGCCAATGGTGGTCAATCATCCATTACATCCAAAAATGATCTAATCCAGTCTAATCCAATTACATGTTTATAGAATTCTTATTCTGCCACGAATGTAGTTACCCCTAGACACACGATCTATGACAGCAAAACTCCACGGGTTGTAGCCGTCTACGAAAGGCTGAGCCCATGGCCGCGGGAGTTCTGTCAGCTGGTGAGTTCCCAGATTTCGCCCCAAAGGTACGGTGCTTGTAAGGTGTAACATACAAGTGGGACATAGGTAGTAAATATATCATATGACTGTAATGGTGGTAGTACATGATGGTGGTAGTATATAAGCAGCAGATAGCATATAGATACGTATAAACCAGAAAGAAAGTAGAAAAGATGTAGGTGGCGTACATCGTAGGTGTTTACACATGCTATTAACATGTATCATTTATGTATGTATTTCAACATGCGACCGGGTTGAGTGGAGATTGCCCAAAAACATGATAGAGTGTCTCAACATCGAAGTACGTAAGCAATGATTTCAAAATGGTCCCTTCAAGAATTCCCAACATCCAATTTCTCACAACATATCATCCAGGTAAATCATGCCCAATAGTATTAGATGTTCAAGGATACTTGGACCCCGGACAGAAGTGCCTGGAACATGATTTTCCTTTCGACACCACCGATTGCACTTCCAGCAGCTTTTTTGAGAGTTGTATGGTCGTTTCTTAGAATAGGGGTACCCCCAAATCATCCAATAGTAGAGTAGTAATCACTTTTAGTAATACAGTAAACCATCCATTTTGAGGGGGTCCAACAATTTTCAGAAACCCTCGTCTCACCCACTGGCTGGAAACTTTCAACATCAGCAGACTCGAGGTGGTTCTTTCGTTTGGGACGATGGCCGCATGAAGGATGCCCGTTGTGCCATTTTGGGCAACGGGGCCTTTGCAGTTGAGAATGTTGCTTGGAATGCCAGCAGAGAATTTGTGTGGTGATTATCATCTGGTATAGCATATGTCGCTCAAAACTTTGATTTTCAGTTGCCAAGTTGAGTGAAACTTTGGAAGCTTTTTTATGATGACAAACAGCTTGGGATGTATGCACTCACTGGCTGGACTAGGGTGCTTGGGGATGGTGTCACTAATGACATCTACTCCAGGATGCTCAGACAGGATCCATCATTAATTCAATACCTACCATGTACATGAACCAGGATTGTTCGCATTGCAGGATGGCTATACAATCAGCCTTACCATGGATGATCCATCATTGACCATCCCTCTTTACCATGATCATGATATCAACTCTATGGGGATCATACGCGGTAACCATTATCATATGGGACACTGATACCAGTTGTGCCTGAGAATTGATACCAATCATCATTGACCATATGGTGGTTTCTCAAAATAGGGGATCCCCTAAATCATCCAATATTTTATTAAACACTTATAGTAAGAAACCATCAATATTTGGGGTCCCCTATTTTGAGAAACACCCATATGATTGGCCACCACTATTAACCCCGATCATTTACTGCAGGACACTCTACTCCAACCTGTTAATTTTCAAGTTGGGACGGTTTTATATTTAAAAAAAATAGCATCCAAAGAAGTAGTTTGCACCTTGTTGAAGGCTTTTGAGAAACTAATGACGGATGACATTGGGTCAAAACCACTTCCTGAGCCCTTATTTGCCCACGGGGTACCTGTTTGTCTGTTGGCCTCTGGGATATGCTGAGTCTATGTTTGGCTTATAATTTGGGATATGTTGGGCTTTTATTGGAGGATGATGATGGCTCCGATTTGGGGGCTGCTATGTTCAATGAGAATGACTTTTTGATCCACAAAGAAAAAACACATAATCACTAACACCAGTTTGGAAAATTCAAACATTTCTGGCAGGCTTCACAAAGTAATGACCAGCTTCAGTAACTTTTGATCAACTTGCGTCAAATCATCGGCTTCTTTCCAACTTGACAAACTTCTTACCGACTTGTCCAGTTTCAAACCGAATTGAAAAACATTCACCAACTTAAAGGAAAATAACAAACTTGAGACAACATCTCACTAAAAAATCGCCCACTTCAAGAAAAATCACCAACTTCAAAAAAAAACACCAACTTCAAGAAACATCACCAACTTCAAGGAAAAATCACCAACTTCAAGGAAAAATCACCAACTTCAAGAAAAATCACCAACTTAAGGAAAAATCACCAACTTCAAGAAAAATCACCAACTTCAAGAAAAATCACCAACGTCAAGAAAAATCACCAACTTCAAGGAAAAATCACCAACTTCAAGGAAAAATCACCAACTTCGAGAAAAATCACCAACTTCAAGAAAAAAATCACCAACTTCAAGGAAAGATCACCAACTTCAGGAAAAAATCACCAACTTCGAGAAAAATCACCAACTTCAGGGAAAAATCACCAACTTCGAGAAAAATCACCAACTTCAGGAAAAATCACCAACTTCAGGAAAAATCACCAACTTCAAGAAAAATCACCAACTTCAGGAAAAATCACCAACTTCGAGAAAAATCACCAACGTCAAGAAAAATCACCAACTTCAAGAAAAATCACCAACTTCAAGGAAAAATCACCAACTTCAAGAAAAATCACCAACTTCAGGAAAAATCACCAACGTCAAGAAAAATCACCAACTTCAAGAAAAATCACCAACTTCAAGGAAAAATCGCCAACTTCAAGAAAAATCACCAACTTCAGGAAAAATCACCAACTTCAAGGAAAAATCACCAACTTCAAGGAAAAATCACCAACTGGTTCACAACTTGACCAGCTAATTGTTTTTCATGCATCTCTTCTCAGAATTAGCAGGACCTGTTTGAATTTCGGGGGTTCATAGTGTTAATGCAAAAGACTGTCCTTAGCTTACAGTATTTCGGGGGAAATCAAACCTAATCAACTTTAGTGAGGACCAGGGTCTGGGGATCACGAGGGGGTTGGCATTTTACCTCATGATGTTTTTTTTTAAATCCTAACTTGACATTTTATTTCATGATGTCTTGATCACAAACATGTTTTTTTACGCATCACGTTGTGATGACCAGGCTCTGATTCAAAGCATACACACGCATGCACATTCATGAAGTTCCGTGCTGAGCCTAGCTGGGTCTGTGTTGGGTCTATGTTAGGGGCTACTTCGGGCTTTTTGGGCTCATGTTGCGGCCATGTTGGGCTTATCTTCACCGAAAAAGAGCGTGTTCAGCTGGGTCTTTCCCCAAGGGTCCAGCTGAACACCGCTTTTGGGGCGGATATCTCGGCTATGTTGAGCTGAAGTTGGTCAGTTTTGGGCTTCGGTTGTGCTGCGCGAGGGCTTCTTTGGGCTCTTTGGGCTCATGTTGCGGCCATGTTGGGCTTATCTTTCCCGAAAAAGAGCGTGTTTAGCTGGGTCTTTCCCCAAGGGTCCAGCTGAACACCGCTTTTGGGGCTGATATCTCGGCTATGTTGAGGCTTCTTTGGGCTGAGACACCGGAAAAAAGATGCTGAGACGGCCCAACTGCAGCGATTGGCTGGATTCAACGAGTTGAGAATTTAGCATCACAAGAAGTAGTTCAGCGCAATCTGATCAGTTTATTTCATTTTGCGTAGGGGAAATCTCCAAAAAGTAGCTGAAACCACTTCTTGGCTCCTTAAATCCAAACCACAATTAACACTCCAACCGGGAATTTTTAACCAGGGTAGATTTAAACACCAGCTGAGTAGCTGGGCATCTCCAGCTGTTCCAAGGTCCCATGGTTTCTGAGGGGCACCACCACCACAGCGCTTGTGGAGACCTATGACAAAATGTGCCAATGGTTGGTGATCAACGACTGGCTAAGCCATGATCAAATCTTAAACCGTCGGAATCCGTGAAGATCCGTTAAACCATTTCCTACTGAATATACAATCATTGGGTGTTTACACTTCAAAATGCAACCTCTATTGATCATGAACCATCTAGGTTTGCACCAACATATATGTTAGTCGTTCACAGCTTGCTGGAGACCAGGCCTCCATTTCTTCGAACGGGGCATCCACGGCTGCGAGCGAGGTCCGAAGTTGCGTTGAGAACGCCGCGGCCAAAGTGTACATCATCACTCGCAGGACGCACGGTCGAACGACCTGTTGCTCAGACCCTTGAGGCGGATCATGAAAAACCTGGACGGATGGGTCGGCTTTCTTCCCAAAGCTTGTCGTCCAACAGTCCAACCATGGAATAGGTCACGGCCTTTGGGAAGAAAGCCGATCTTTCCCAACCACGGATTTTCAACCCATGGTTGTCGGCTTATTAGTGAAGCCGATCCATGAATCAAATATAATCAAATCCCACCAAGTTTGCGAGCTGGTGACCTACCGTCCAATAGAGGGAGTTGATCAAGCCGTCCATGGCACTCCTATTAGCTATGACGGATCCAACCACCGTTGACCGACTGGTGACAATTAACCAGCCAGCAGTGTTCCCACCTAGGACTTCCCACCCGACTTTACTGCCCGCTGAGTTTGATTGATTGTTTATTTTCCTCAATATTTAGGGATGCTGGGTTCATCAACCAATACTTTTCATAGGGATTATAACATGTTATAATCACCAACCAGGTCCGGACTTCAGATTCCCTCCCAAATGTCCATGTAACTTGAGGAGGAAATCGTCGTGAAAGGGGATCAACCATTGTCAATCATGACCACTCATCATCAGCCGTCATGTTTTGCATATCACCTGTGGGGTTGCCCATAAATGGTGGTACCTACTAGCCATCCAAGTTCATAGCCATTCTTAATGGGGAAACCCACCAGCTAGGGGGGTACACCATGGTTTTGGACAAACACATCTATCATCAGCCGCAAGGGATTGATCATGGTGGGGGTACCCATGGGTTGTTCTCGGAGTGATCAACCGTTGTTGGGGATCAACCATTGATTGGACCGACCCCTACTTGTTGGACCACCATTCTCGTGGATGGTTGGCCAGCACCAACCGCCTGGGTAGCCACCAGCCACCAAGCGTTCGTAACCACCGTTTCCGGCCGGTGCTCGCAGGAAGAGCCTTTTGTGTCCACGATTGCCATGCTGGTTCTGCCATCAAGGCCCTGGGGTAGGAAATGGCGGGAAATGCGAGGGCGCATGCGAGGAAAGCCATACGCAAGGAAGAGGTAGCCCCAAACCATTGCTGCTATGGTTACTGATGGATCATGGCAGTGGCTAATTTTTTGCATGAATCATCATGTTTAATTTGTGTATACAATATATTTTTAGCTGTTTATAATGATGCTGGCTTGATGATGACTATGCATCTGCATAAATTATAGCGACGTCACGCGACGTCACCGGAAATTCGACCTAAATTTTCGAAATAAGGAAGGCAGTAGAAGAGAGAAGAGTAGTTCAAGTGTTTGAGTAGCCTCTTTTGCACCTCCGAAGCAGAATCTCCTTAGCTCAGCGGTTAGAGCGATGGTCCAACGACCCACAGGATCATAAGATCAAGTCCCACAGGGGGAAGGTATTATTACCACCACAATTTCTCGGTTGGTTCGGTTCGAGCGGTTCGAGTCGATCCACGGGCATCCTGGATATTTATCAAGTTCAAGACGTTCATTTTGAGGTTTTTGGGGTCTGAAAACTCCGTTTTGGACGTCTTGAATAACCGTGGTGGGCTCGAACCCTCCCAGGGCCTAATTTTCTTAAGGCGCTCATCTTGAGCTTTTCGGGGCCCAAAAAACTGAAAATGAACGCCTTGAGGAAAAAAACAGGGTCCCGTCCTCACAGCAGGCTGATGTCAGCTAGGTCCCTTATTCTTTGTCCGCAAGGCCAAACATAGCCTGTTCCCAATGATGCTGGCCACGACGTTCATTGTGATTGTCCTACCGCAGCACAAGTAGGGAATTGTTCTCAAGACGTTCAATTTGCGTTCTTAAGACCCAACTTGAGAAAACAGAGATCCAGCCTTCAATGGGTACATCCATGCAGCAACTTGGCATGGGCCGGTGTCGGGAGACTAACAGGGCGACGTCAAAATAATTTCGTTAATTCTGCGACCTAGCCCTTATTTCAGTTTCGAATTAGTAAATTCGACCCAACGACCTACGAATTATTAGAATTTACCCAGATGCATGGTGAATGACGGTGGTTGAAACGTATATCCTCACCCCTGAATTGCCCCTCGGCCATATCCGGCGATGTGAAAAGCCCAAGGTGGCATGCCAACCCTGAAACATGGGCAGAGCATATGAATACCGCAAGTATTTGCCGTGAACCAACCATTGACCAACCATTAACCGTCATTACCAAGCATTCACCAACCATTAACCAACCATTTTCCATCACATTTGCAGATTCTCTCTTCTTTGTGAGAAAAAGATTCTTTGATATTCTTTGCCAATTAGTGGTTGAACCCATTTGCAAACTATTGAATACTATCAATACGACCGAAGAATTCTTTGCCGCGTTGGTGCAAAGTAAACCACTACGAGTATGTGAGAGTAAATCTGCGTTTGTCTTGTTCATGAATACCTCAGGGAATTGTCGCTAAATGGCAAGGAGACGGTACTTCAATTGTGGCCATCCCCAAAACATGTAGGTGAGGGTACTCACCATTTCTGGACTTGTCCACATATGGTCAGAGGATTTCAGAGGTATTTAGTTGAAGAAAAGGGATCCAGTACAGCACGAAGACATACGTCTCATTATGGATCCATATCTTTACACCTCAAGAATTTTGCCTATATATCTTGATAGACATGAATATGCAGAACATGCTAATATGGATAGGTACATACTGGCCCATGCATGACATCCAAACACCCAACTTGCTTTGATGGGAAAACCACCTATGACTTTGTGGCACACGATTTACGAGCTTGCCCAAGTATCCACACACACACAAACACACACACGCACATGTATATTTAGATGGAGAGCTGAATTTGGATGGATATTCAAACAGCTGGATCGAGAGATAGATTCGCTTAGATTAGATCAGGTTAGATGAGACGAGAATCGGTTAGCTTTGATCGACCGATAGATGGATAGATACATGTGCTTGATTGACTGATTTCCTGAGGGATGCGCAGCATGGAAGCAGCAGTCGTGGTGTTGCTTACCTCGCGGGACCCCGGAACTTACCCATGGCGCGATTGCTCTGATATCACGCAAGTCGTCGAAGATCGGGTATTCTGTGTGATTGGGGGACTCCAAAAATACTATGACTACTGAAACCATCATGAACCATCATGAATCATCATGAACCACCATTCACCACAGTTGGCCATCATGAAATATATGAACACCATCAAAGTCGCTTTGATGGCTTGCTTGAGAAATTCCAGTGAAAAAACATTGATACCATTGAAATATTGAAATGACCATTGAAATAACCATCGAGAAAACCATTGAAATAACCATTGAACTCCAGATTTCTTGAGATCATTCAATCCACATTTCCTACTAAGCTCCAGCGATCCTGACCTCTTCTGCGGAAGGCCCAGAGCCAACTCCAGCCTGGATGCTGCTGAATCAGTTCAAGCAAATGTACAGCCTGGCAGGTGGGGCGGCTGCGCTGCTGCGCTGTCCGGTGCTTGGGGCTGGTGATTGCCCCACCAGATGTGCAAGACATTGGTTCAGATGGAGATGCTACAACTTTTAGGATGTAAAGAGTTTGAACATGGATGAACCATCCTTCGTATCTAGCGCAACTATGCCTAGCTGGCGATTCTTTCTGGGTCTGCAGATCGATAATGGCCGCAAGCAATGGTGTCACTGCGATAAGCACCAGCTCATTTCTCCGCGGCATGTTCTTTTCCAGCAACAACTCAACAACTCCATCAGTCAGTGTAGGTGCTCACGTTGACGCCTGAGGGAAGTAACATGCAATATTGCTCTTTTTTCTTGCGGAAGAGGGGTTCCTCCTACTACTTTTTCCAATTGTGCATGTCCGGGACTTTCCTCTCTTAGAGCAGGTATAAACATACTTGAATGTTGTAGTAGCCAGTTTCAGTTCAGTGGGAGCAGCACTTCGATCGTACAGCCCTACTTTGTGATTCAGCCTGTCTACTGTGCTGAACTGCATAGCCAAACACTTCTCACGAGTGGGCACGTGGTCTCAATACTCATCAACTACCGAAACTTCCATGTCATGTACGTGGAATGTCTTTTGCATGCACCTATATTGTACATAATATATTGATGTAATTTGAGGTCTATTGCATGTCACATACATATCTATATGTACACAATATTCATACATTCATATGCGGAAACATGAGATGGTAGACACATGTCACCCAGGTATGTACCTGTAGGTGCAAGCCAAGCCCCTGCGGCTTCGCCGTGAGGCCTGGAAGATCCCTACAAGTTCTATGCGGTTCAAATGGGCAACGATCCACACGACGTTGGCATCAAGCAACTTGCTGGGCATCGAATCAGATGACCACGTTGAAACCTTGAGGTGAACAGTGGGGTAGGCCCTGCCACCACCTGTTGCAGTTGGGTGTTTCCCTTAAGATTAATTGCTGGATTAGTCGTGGCTGAGTTTGATGAGATGATGAAGGAAATGCTGGCTACATCGCATCAACTGATAGCTGTTCCGCAATTTACCTGGGCCTGAAGAAATGGGGGTTGTCTACGAATGGTGCTACCCAAACAAATGGCTGGTTTATCATTATAAATTGTCAAAAAGGATGATTCTGTGGGTACCCCTATAACTTGAGAAACCACCAAATGGGGTTCGGTATAAATGGTGGTACCCCGAAGTTATATGAAGCTATGGTCATTCAATATGGGCAAGCCACCCAACCTCGGTTTTTTGAGGGTTTAACATGTGTGGTCCAACCCAAATCGCGCAGTTTATACTGGTAACCTCACTTGAATGCCACCGCATCACGGCTGTAGCACGATATGTTGACTTGAAGAAACTTAGTCAATGCACGACACCTTTGGGCGACTGTTTGCTCCCACCTTAGAAGCATTGACAGCATCCAGACTTTCTTGGCTAGGAACTACCAGCGTTCCAATCGACAAGGAAGATACTGATTTGCTTGACCCACGTGATCACAGTGTTTCACTGCGAGAGGTCCAACAGTGTTTCCAGTTCCACTGCAGACTGTATATTTTTTGAATCTTCAGATAGATAACCTGCCAAGTATCGAGCTGGGACAAGAATAGAACGCTCGTCTGGGCTAACATTCGTAAACTGACACCTATGATTGGCTCTTTCATCTTGTCAGGCCACAGCACGTTGATTCGGACAAGTCAGACTTTATCCGCTCACAATTTGTTGCCATGTTGAGTTTGCCTGGCCAGGATTTTTGTGATGGTTAGATGACATTATAAGCTGAGATATTCATGGGATAATCAAAGGACATTCGTGGGATAATCATGGGATAACTACGGAAAAATCATGGGATATCCACGGCATGATCATTGGATAACTACGGAAAAATCATGGGATATCCATGGGATAATCATGGGATCATCAGATAATAATTCCTTGGCAATCAGGCAATCAACTCATCATGTTGAGTGGTGGCAAATCATGGCTAGTGATGGTGTCTCGTGGACTCACACTTGGCCAACTGGTCAGCATCCCTGGTGACTTTTCGCCCCAAGGCAAAGCAGCCGTTTTGGTATCGGAGATGTGACCTTCTTGTGCTTGGCCTATGGCTTGTTGGCTTCTTGTGACTGCACTTTTCGCAGGCTGCGCTTGTTGATCCCTTAGAATTATACCCACATACCCATAGGCCATGGTTCTACTGTGCTGCTATCACCGAATAGCTGTGTTGGAAAACCATGCGGGGTGATTTCACTGGTGGACTGGTGGTTTAAAGGTGGGCAACACCAGGTCCTGGGGGGTCAAGCCCCACCGCCAGCATTGAAAGTCCTCCCAGAATGATCCAGTCACTGCAGAGGTACCATGGAACATGTGTGGGAAAGCCTGGATCCAAGGGAAAAAAAAAACCAGGGGGACAGAGCTCTCTGATGCTACTCTGAGTCTGTGCCGAGCTTCGCTCTCTAAGAGTCTGGAGCATTTCGTTTCTCATTTGATGAGCGATGGGACAGTAAGACAGTAGATGTCTGTTGCAGGGGCTTTGTGCACTCCGTAGCAAGCTCACTAGTCAGTTTGGTACTGGGTTTGAGCCCCGTCTGCTCTGCCGTAGGTTTTGAGCGATACATGCATGATTGAAACGGGGGCTAGCTCACCCTCAACAACCTTGGATTGTCAGCCATGGTTTTCTGTTAACCCAACTGAGCCATTGAAACTTTGTTGTGATGGACTGGTAGGTTTGGTTGGCTTCGTTGGTTTGGTGGGATTGGTGGGTTGGTTTGGTGGGATTGGTGGGTTGGTTGATCCTTAGTATCATGCACCTGCTTGGCTAAGATTCTCACAGCCGAACTGCGGACGAAAGCTATGCGCGTGCTACCGTCCACATGAAACACTTGGTTCGTTGGTCGTTGAAATTCGGGATTTCATAGCCGCCTGATGGATTGTTGATATGGGATCATACCACCTCCGCGACCTACGCGGTGACCTGGTTATGAAGATTGTATTTCGATGTATTTCGATTTCAATTAATTGGGAAAGGCTATTAGGCAACTCTTAAAATGGCCCCTGTATTCTTGTTGGTCCACCATTATCTATGGACCAACCACCACTTGCCATGATTCTTGTCGGTGGTTATGAAAAGTAAATCGTCATGTATCACTGATCTAACCATTGGTCGGTTGTTGGTTGGCTCACCATCATTAACCTCACTACAGTTACCTCGGTCCCTACTTGGAAGCGGAATTAGCTGCGATAAATCCATGGTTAGTCGCACCCCATAAGATAGCTTGTAGCCTCATAACTTATAACCCCCTGGAAGCATGGCTAGTTACCAGTTCCTATCCATGGGCTAAGCTAGCTGAAGGGTTCAGCCCCTAGAAGCATGGCACCAGGACCCCGATCCCTGCTACCATCCAGCCGTCAGCCGTCTCCCAAGGAGTACCGGGTTGATACCTTGGCGCGATGCAGTGCGAAGACTCTGCACCTCACAGGTGGCACCTGTGGTAGCACTGGTTGGGTGCTGGGTAGTCCATTTCTTGGTGGTTTTAAGCATGTGTTAAGCATTTTTAATCGGGAAGCCAAGGTTTCTTATAGGTGAACCATGCTTAATAGTGGTTTTAAGCATTCTTTAGTGGTGACAAATGGTTCGGAGGGTAATGGTACTGGTTTTATGACAATAGTGGTTAATTAGTGAACTTTTATTTTCCCCCAAATTGGGGATGGTTGATTGGCGAATGTGTTTCAGGGGCTGAAACCGCCAATCAGTAATCCAGGACGAGAACATAGTCCATCGAAAGGGACATAACATGAAGATATGAAGCATGAATCATTGATAATGAATCGACATTTGATGAATTATTTGATTAGAATCAACCATGGGATATTCTTTGTTGATGAATGATCATTGACTCAACCACTATCAATCACAACACCATCATTTTGGAGCATCAAATATGACCCAGCATGTGGTAGAAACAATTCCAGAAACAGATGATGAGTCAACCCAAAGATGGGTATGGTTGGCGAAGGTCCCCCCGCAAGCTGTAACTCTGCTGCTCTCAGGGAGAGCTTCCGGCGCAGGTTGACAAAGTACAACAAGCGAAGCCATTGATCGACGATGATACACGTAGCTGTGTTTATATGTCTTTATAATGCACATGTGTATATAACCATATAGATGACCAGCCATTTCAACAGGCTCAGTCGACTGACTGAAGGGAACTGCTGTAAGGCTGGCAATTAAGGGAACTACCAAAGTATAGCTGGAATCAAGGTTGTAGCAAAAGTCAAGCTGGAGTCGAGGCAAGCAATGGTAAATATCATGTTAGATATTAGGACTAGGACTATACGATGTATGATGTAAATACTGGAGTCATGGCTTAAATACTGAAGTCAAGGTTGTAGTGGTAACAAGATTGCAAGCAGATTTCTCCATATTTCGACCAAAGCGGCGATACGGGAGAGCGGGTAGCAGGATGTTCTCAGCCATTGACAGGTGGTGAGAAGCTGGAGAATATGGACCACATTTGCATCTCGATGCAATCGGCCGTGGGACAAAGTTGTCATGAGCAATCATGAGCTGTGCGACAAGGGTGGTGGAAACACTTCCAAATCATGAAAGCATCGCCCAAAATCGAGAGGAAGCGCGCAGTTTCCACAAACATCTGGGCTTGTGGTGGCACACCATGACAATCTGTAGCATGGAAACCCTAGGTTCTACCAGAGGGTCCCATATCCACGATGAATCAGCTTGTTTCCCTCAGTTGGTAAGTGACCTATCCTGACCTCCTCTAGTTGATCAGTTCCCTAGAAAGCTTGGCTACGTCACTGCATATCCCTGACGTTATCGCCACTGCTGGCTGGCACTGTGAGGCTCTTGTCTTTTCTTGTAGCAACACCAAGGCGTTCTTGTTATGCATGGTATCATTAATTCATGAAGTCATTCCACGATTAATAGCGACTGTAAATGGTTTGCAAAGGTTAAGGACTAATGTCTGTTAATTAATTGTTTATACTGGTTATAAAATGATGGTTAGTTGATAATGGTCATTCTTTGCGAGACCAAATGAGCTACTCAGAAAACCCAGCTGTTGCTCGATTACCCAGCAGGTTTATTCTAGCAGATGCTACCTGGTTTGTAGTTGACGTCATCACAACTTGCTGCACATATACTGGTTTTTCTAGCATATTTTCCCTGATCAACTTCAACAGCTCCCGTTATTGTTTTACTGTTTGTTCAGTGAACCAGTGCGACAACTGAGTTCCCATTCTTCTTGATTGTTTACGTTGTGAACCACGGTCCTACCACTGAGCTGTTGACAGCTATATCCCTACGAGTATAGTGGTGTCAGGCACCGAGTTCCCGACCCCCGTCATAGTCATAGTGGGATAAGATTCGTCTTCTCTGATTCACATTTGCTGGTGGCCACCACAATTGGCACTAGCTTCAACCTGTGGTGCTGCCAGCAATGCTGTTTGGGGAAGCCTTTGGCGTGTTGATTATGGGAGCATCCCTTGGTTTTTCTGGCCATAAATGGAAATATAAGTGATACATTTACATTGGTAGTCAGCGATAGAGGCTCACAGGATTGCTTCGCGTCATGTTTCCATGTTCGCGAAACACTGCGCCGGCACCTTTGCAGCGGTAGGGTCGGGTCCTTCCTATGTAGCGGTAGCGCCGAGGCAAAGCCTTGGGTCTCATCGGTGACCCACGTGTGGATAAGCTGCATGCCATGACCCACAAAGTGGGCAGCATGATCAACGGAGACTTCAGGCGCCGGGGCCAGCGCTGCTTTGATCATCGGAACTTGGGATCGCTGGGAGCTGCAAACCACTGCTGCCACGTTTTTGGCAGCGGCAAAACATGGAAATTGAAAGGGACTTGTGAACAGCAATTTCTGGTTGACTATTCGTTATTGATCATTGATCAACCATTGTTCAATATTGTCAACCATGAGTTCTCAACCATTATTAATCAGCCATCCATCAGCCATCCATCAGCCATCAATCAAACATTACTCGCCATGATTTTTAATTCATCAACGATCATCAACCATCAACCATCATCAACAATCAACCATTCGCTAGGCAGCCATCAGGAACCATCATTTCCAACCATAAAAATCAACCATTATCAACCTGATAAATCTTATCAGCCATCAAAATCAACCATTTTTCATCAATCATCATTTTCAACCATCAGCCCATTAGTTAATCATTCAATCAGCCAATATCAGCCATTAACCAATGATCAAAGCCATTATGCTTAAAGCTTGGAAACCCATTAGTCAACCATTGAATCAGCCATCAACCATCAACCAGCTGTTGTTGGAAATGATGGTTGACTAATTCAAATCATTGGATGATGATTGGAATCATTGGTTCACCTTTCAAAATCAAGCAGTTTTTCATCAGTAACTATACCCATCATTGGTTGAATCACTGATCATTGGTTCACCCATCATTTTCCAACCATCAGTCACCAGACCCAACCGTTCCCGGGCGCGCTGGTACCCCATGCGCCATAGGCGAGTGCTGGTGGCGGATGCCACGGGAATGGACGCCCGACGCTTCACCACCTTCTCCGCCGGGCCGGGCGCCTGCGGCTGCGTGAAGCAGTGGCACCTTGGTGGCGAAGGTGAGCAGAGCTGGTGGCGGGTGGCGTTTTTGAGAGGCAAACCACTGGTAAACCACTGGTTTTTATAGGGAAACCATGAGTTTTGATCGGTTAACCATGCTTAATAGAGTGTGTTTGAACATTTTTTGCCTTTTTTTTTTTGGGGGGGGGGAAATCATGGGATTTTATAGGGTTTTGTAGGGGAAACCATGAGTTTTTTTATAGGTTAACCATGCTTAATAGAGTTTTTTTTCAACTTTTCTTGCCTTTTTTGGGGGGAAGGGGAAACCATGGGAAAACCATGGCATAGGATTTTATAGGTTAGCTATGCTTAATAGTGGGTTTTTCAAACTTCTTTGGGGTTTTATAGGAACACCGTGGGATTTTATCGGTTCATCATGCCTTTGTTTATAGGTTAATCATGGTTAATGGTGGTCAATGATCATGGTTTTTGATAGGTCAACCATGTTTTTTCAAAGGTTCCACATCCTTAAAAGTGGTTACAGTAACTGTCTGAGAGGTTGTATTTGCTCAGAAGAAACTGTTTGCTGAGATGTGTATTCAAGATTCGCCATGCGTTCCAATGGCACAGTTTTTCTGCTTCTGGAGGCCATCGCGTTTGCATCAGAAAGGATTCTGTAGTCATGGTGCTGAAGGATGAACGCTTTGCATCGTACTGTGACCATGGGCATCTTCCCAAACGAGAGCGGAACGTGAACGCTTGCAAGCGTTGCGCGAACATGGAGGATCAAAGAGCTGGTGATTTGCAATCTCTGGAAAATATCTAGTTTGTAAAATTAAATGGTACATCAGGAGATTACTGAGGATTGCAAACTAGATATGTATTAAAACTAGATAAATAAGACTACTACTACTACTACTACTACTACTACTATGTAATATCTCATAAAACGGTAGTATGTTGGAGAATACTGTGGACGTACGGAGGATTTACTAAATGGTACATAGGTGATTATGATTTGATCATATGATGGTTGATAGGTACCTAGGTGAGTACATTCCAAGTAGTATTTGTAAGTAGTTGACTATGATCCTGTATATTTTTTCCCAGATTACTATGTCAGGTTTATGGATCTCAGCATCGCCGTCTACCAATCCTAACAAAATCTGACGGCAGCTGTCTGAGGTACTACTTGCACAACCATCCTTGGCTCTTCAGAGAAGCTTGCGACTCATCAGCATGGGCGGAAACAGCAGCCAGCCAGAGCTAGGATTCAGCGCTAGGACTTCGCAATGTTTAGGGAATGGACGGACGAGCCTCGCGAATTTGTAGTGTGTGGAAGATGGGTCTGCTCTCGGGAGAGCTGATTTGAGAGGATCGATTTTCCAGTAGTGAGTGTTCGTGATGATGTTCATGCTGGGGTGTGTGATTCAATGGCCCGTATATTGTCCAATAGTAATAAGGCAGTGCCTACCAATAGCTGATTTGAGATGTCACTAGCCGCAGGCTTTGGGTCCCTGATTGGGTGAAAGGTCAGGGGGGTTGTCAAAATAGGGGGCCTCAAGAATGGTTGGTTTATTGCTATCAATGGTCAATAAACGGGGATGATTTTGGGGGGTCCCCTATTTTGAGAAACACCCATATATCTCTGCAATGTATTTTTTTCTATCATATCTTCCTTACCTGGTGGTAACCCATAGTCTGCGCCAGTTACAGCCACCTTAGCTGGTCACTGCGAGTTGATCGCCAGGCGCGAACGGCATGATGAAGCTTCTGCCGGTGCACAAGAAGAGCGATACCCAACCGGACCCTGGGATGTGAAAGTTACCCCGGCACTGATGTACAGAGATTGGCAGAGGTTGGCAGAGGTTGACGGCTGCAATCCAAAGCTCAGCCAGCAAATTCCAAGTGACACATCATTTGCTAAGGCCAGTTGATGGTTTATCGCTGTTCCCCATTGATGTAGTTGAGATGAGTTACGCGCGACTCAGAAGCCGCCCTACTCCAGGGCTTCACTTGACCCATTTTTTTGGGTTGGAAGATGTTGGAAGTCTTGGAAACTTCCAAACAGAGCAAGGCAAAAGTCCCAATTTGTACTTATTTGGCTAAACTTGCTGGTGGTTTCAAACATTTCTGATTTTCCCTAGTATTTGGGGTTCAAGGAGTGGTGAGATGGAGGTTGATCCAATCAGGCGGCGAAGTTCGCATTCATGGCATATCCAGCAAGATGCAATTGCAAAAATAAAGGTTAGAAGCGAAGCCTTTGATGAAAGCTGTGGCCACACTTCAAGCATGTACTTCATGTGTTTCTTGTTTCGCTATTCTTTGGGGAACTGTAGTTAGATTGTCAGCAACTAAATGTTTTACATGGAGATGTGATAGGCGTTGGGTCATCCCAGTGCAGGTTTATGGATTCCAAGCCCGTATTGTGGTTTCTAAGAATGGGGGTACCCCCAAATCATCCCATCTATAGTAATAAACCAACCAGTTTTTTGGAATACCCAAGTTTGAGAAACCCACCTTTATTGACACAGCGGGTTGATTTGCTGCAATGAGGCATCAAGTAATCACATCTACTTAGCGATGCACATGGGCGAGGGATTGAAGCGCGCGGTCTCCCATGCCCAAAATGAACCTGGCTGTTAATACCGAATTGCCTGCCATAGGGTAGTCTTTCTGAAGCTGTTTTCTCCCACCCAGAGTTCCTGGCATGACATTCCTTCCATTTGTCCAGGGTTCCCTTAACAGAGAACAGGCCGAAACGAAATGATTTGCCGGAGAGCTTGGATCCTAGGATCAGCCGGTGTACATGACCAACGTTCAGTATGAAATGTGGGCTGGTGGTGTCTTCAGCAGCTACTTCCCAACTATGGTCACTGAGCATCGGATGTGGCTGTGGCTGGGGGCTCTGCGGCAGAATGGCAAAGCCAACCATCTCTAGACCAGTGTTTCTGCGGGGAACCTTGCCAGAGGACCCCCAAGTTCATTTGGGAGCCGACCGCAAATCCGAATCTAAGAACTGTGAAGTGGTATATACGTTTTGGCATCCGCGATTGTAAAACGCTGCATCGTGATTGATCGGCGATTGTTTTGCGATTGATGCAGTCATCTACCGTGTTTTGTAGACATAGTTTTGATTTGAGCGCAAAATCCGTGATTGATCCGCAATTGGTTCGCGATTGTGGGGGGATTGACGAACCCCTCAATGCAATCAATAGCCCATGCCATGCCTTTTGCCCACTTGTTTCAAAGGGAAAGCCATTCCGCGATTGACACCTTTGGGATCGCGATTGGTTGGCGATTGATCGGCGACTGTACCTACCCCAGGAAACTTTATTTAGATCACCCATTTGTCTCCTTGCTATGGCGAAGTGGCATTTTTCTGGTGATTTGTGTCGTCAATCGTCCAACACGTAATTGAAATGAAATGCATTCACGTAGAGTACCCAAATTCCAACAACCACTGGGACAATGCAATATTGAAGCGGTCGCTGAGTCACAAACTGCCAAAACCACTGCCGACACGAAACATTTTGTCCTGCTGTTTCTTGTGATGCTGCAACGTTTCTCATTGGATGTAGCTGAAATACTTTTCACATAGAAACGGTTTGGATGGTTCGACCATGCGGCATTGGCCAACCCCATCAACCAGTGCCTGTGGCACCGGGATTCCTGGGCAATCTAGATGGGAGTGCCGCTGGTGCCACATGCCAAACCCTTCGAAGCTTTGGGAGTCAAACACTGAGGTAAACAAGTGAAAGATCAAGAAACTGCACAACAGATTCATAACCTTTCTCCTTATGAGACCAAAGCATTCATGGTTGCTTACCTCTTCAAACTGCCCAAGCTTGGGGTCCTGATCCGCTGCAACTGTTCACCTACGATCAACTTTCGGGGTGGATCAGGTGATAAATCGTATCCAAGTGAAGGGTTCAAAGCAAACCCACAAGCCATCCCCCAGATGTGTTTTTTTTTCAGGAATGGAGGTCCCAGAGGCTGAACCATGTTCCAACATTCGAACGGGGAACCATCCAAGGTCACAGCATCCCAGATGCCATGCCAAAAACTGGTCACTGATTCCCAGGGTTCATGGATGGTCCAACGCCAAAGACCATCCCAGCTAATCATCACAGGATGGGCGAAATTATATCCACTTGCAAGGGGCATGACCATCCCAGCCATAAGCATGTGTATAGCTATATAGCTAGGCTCACAGGGGGCAAGTACTCGCGCTCGTAAGACACGGATTGGCGTGGTTTCCCAATCCAGAAAATGGATGAAAATGGTCAACGCACTTCAGGATGGTCACCACGGGTACACCATACATTCAACAGGGACTTCACTGGTATATTTCTCCATATTTCTCCCTTCTTTCTTGTGCATCGGCAGAGCTGTTGCCGAAGCTTCGAGGGTTGAGACCAAGTCTTTGATGTTTTCGACCCCAATGTCATAGGATCTTGTTAATTCTATTTTGCCACGTATCCACCACAAATCCATCATGCCAGTCATGTGCAAGTGGGGATCAGGACTACCTAGGGTTGACCAAGCACATCCTGCCGGCAGTGTGGTCCCCCTGCACCAGTGATATGCAGTTGATACCCCGTTCACCTGGGTGTCACCAGGGAGTGTGCTGGGGTGACGAAGCACCTTACAAGTACTCCTTGATCCACACCATGCACCCTGCGACTTGCAGAATGGGTGTGGACTTTCACCGCCAGTTGGGAATGGTGGAGGGTTGGGTGTCTGGGAACAGCAAAATGGGGTCAGCGAAATGGCTTTCAACACTTTCAAAGCAAGGCGTTCTGTTATGTTGTCACAGGATGTTCTCGTAAAAACGATGTTTCATTATGTTGCTATATCAGGTAGATACGATGTTGCATTATGTTGCTATATCTGTGTCTACTTACTACTTGTTATAGTCGGTATAACTAATGGGTTTTCCAGCAGGTCGGACGCACCATTCGTATAGCCATGGATCCCACGCATCCACACGGTGCAGCCGTCCGACGCTTTGATCGTTTGTGATTTTGGATTATCAATGGTTGATGATAACTATATAGTACTATCAACCATAGCATAGTCTCAAAAATATTGTTTTGTAGTTTTTATCTAGTTGTGTTATCTTGGTCATTCTTGATCGGTCCTATATGGTGATACGACGACTCGGTAACAGTTAGTGCAGTGTTAATGCCTAATGCTATGGTTGGGACTGGTGGATAGTAATTCTGAACCATGAACCACAGCTGTAATCCCACCATGCCAGTGGGATTAGTGGGCTGGCTCTAATACTATAGTCAGTGGTGATGATAAGCATATCGTCACCCGAGCCGAGATGTGATGCATGGATATGAATGGTCGTTAATGATCAACAATTCCACACTGACATTTTACCCTAGATATGTTTTGGATCTTCAACATTAAAGGAGTTCTGGCGAACAATGATAGACCGGCAGATACCCCCAACTTCTTGCTTTGTGCTTATATTTCGAACATGATCATACATATAACTATGAATAGACCTATATGTATATGAGTATATGATTATTTGCAAATATATACAATTCAGTTCTAAGTATTTATATGTATATTATTGTATAAACAAATATAAGTATATATATATATATTATCTATATATGCATCATTTTTACAAAAAAAAACATCAAAAAACCATCGCCGTAGATACAACGATGCCTCCACTTCAAACAACAGATATATCTGGCTTTGTCTATGCCCCGGCATGCCCTCCAAGACTGGTTGCAACATCCTAAAGGTCCACTGGTAAAACAGTTTGGATCAAGTGGTCACGTGTGTTTTCCATCTCCACTTTGATGACTGAGGCCATGGAAATTGCATAAAGTGGGATGACCACTTCATCGTTTGGTCACTGCATGTCAGCGTGATTTATGAGTGACTCCATATAGAGCATTCTTTACTACATTCTTTGCTCTACACCTTTGTTGTTTTTGTCAAGGTGAAAGGCGAGTTGTTTTTGTTGGTCTCCGGGATGAATCATCAACCATCATACTTGTAGCCGGCTATCCAATACTCCACCATGTGAAACTAGAAGACAATTAGTACTGGTTGGTGTTTTCGATCGTTTTTTATTTTCCCTAGTAATTATTGACAAATGGTTGGTTGATTCATATTTTTTTTAGGGGTTGAAACCACCAACCAGTAGTATTATCATATTAAGCTATAATCATAGCCATAGTCCAACCATAGATTGAGAAACTAATCCAATCCAGGTGAAACTAGCGGAAAAATGTATGCACGGTGCTCATCAATTATGGTCACCAAATCCAACCACTAGAGGTACCAGGTCATTATTATATTCACCAGGTTAAACCAGATCATCACCAGGTAATCACCATCAAAACATGAGCTACCAGGTCATTATAAATGGTTAATACCAGGCAATCATAGCTGATTCTTTGGTGGTTTTCTCAGGTGAAGAAATTCTTCGAGTACTGCAAGGCAGACTGGGAACGCTATGAGACCATGTTCAGGACCCACAACAAGGGCTGTGTTCCTCGGTGATCGATGCTTCATGCTGGCTTGCGCATCCGCAGTGGTGACAGGTGCAGAAGTTCATCGGTTTCTCATGGTTTCTGATGTTTTTTTGGTTTCTTATCGTTTCATTGCTTGCTTTTGCTGCAGCCAAATTTTAGGCAAGTTTTCAAATTTGAGCTGAAAGTCGACTCAGAAACATGAACAAAAGATTAAGAAAGCTAATCCACTAACCAGATACTTAGTGGAAAGTCACCCACTAACCGTGTTTCTTAAGTGCGCCGGATCTTCCAAGTTGCCGATCTCAGTTCGCATCGCCGAGGCAGAGAAACCAAAGGTGCCATATCCCTACTCGCTGGAAGATGTCAGCTCGTGGTTCACAGAGTCTTGCTGGCAACTCTAGTGGCACACAAAAACGACATTTACATACTTTATGTTTTCAGGATTTTTCAGGGCCAAGTGGGTTATCTGTGGGTTGGTGAGGGTCATACGGTATGATTGGGTGCATAGCTCTAATCCGATTCGAGTTTTTTTCCAGAGCAGGCTTTTGCCCTGAGGCAAAAGAAGCGCTTTGATTTGGACTCTGATTCTATACCTGAAAATCCAATCTTGGGTTGCATAGGGTCTTTCATATTGAGAGAAACCTAACGTGACTGCAAGTGTGTGTCACCATGGAGGCCAGGCCCCAATCCTTTTTTTGCGTTCGTTGCTCCCTAGAAACTCGACATTCTGCCGATCACAGTGTGGCCCGAAGGAGGCCGGCGAGAGTGAAAGAGAGATGAGAGGGACAGCCACGATGAGAGTGATGAGAAGATGTAGATGAAGGAAAGCGATTAAAGATGATAGATTTCAAGGAATCACAGAAAAAACGCCAGCACAGAAAAACCCAGGCACAAAAAAATACAGGCACAGAAGAACACCAGCGCAGGAAAACACCAGCACTCACTCACTCACTCACTCACACACTCCGCAGGGCAGCCGTCCACGTCCAAGCAACTAAGAAAAATGCCTTAGTGTACAACCTCGGAAAAAAGACACTAAAGCAGGCAAAAACTATGTATAGGTGGCTGCTGGGAGAAGCAGGAAGCCTGCATCACTAACATCACCGCGCTCCATGCACAATCATGTGCAAAGTGGAGCTGCACGAACGGGCAAGCAAAAACCGCAATCAGCGAGCAGTGCTCAGTGCTGTTGCCAAGCAAGCCCCGTACATACTGCCAATCACTGTCTCTCAGTTGTTCTTCACGCCGAGCTTCTGCATCAAATCCATGGCCTTGCGCTCTAAGGACCCACGCGGGGCCTGGCCAAAGAGCTGCACCCCTCCATCAGACACCAGCGCCGCAACCAGCGCCTCTTCCAGTGACTTGTGCTCATCTGCCAACCGGAGGAACAATTTCTTGTGCGTGGACACATGCATGTTTTGCACTCGGCAAACTTTGACTGCACTAGCCAGCTTGGGATCTTTTGGCGGGTGTCCAGTCAGAAAATCATCGATCAGCTGCTGGAAGTCACCCTCTGCGTTGGGCTTGACTGCAAGCAACAAAGCAACTAGGGCGTACTCGTCAGGCTGGCCTTCCTTGTGCCCAGACTGGCCTCTCGTGCGCTCTGCATGGATTTGCCGGGCTTGCTCACAGGTTTTCACAGCGCCGTGGTTGGCTTCAAGCTTGAGGGTGGAGTACGCCATGCTGCACAGCAATCTCAAGTCGGCAGCATTTTTGACGCTCAGGCGAGCAACCAGCACAAGCAACTCACGCTCAAGGTCAGACTTGCTGCTGGCAACTGCACGGGCTTTGGTAGGCGGCTCCTCTGCAGGCCGGCCCAAGTGGTTAGCCCACTGCTCAGCCATGGCGCCAGTAGTAGTCGAGGCGAGCCCGCTGAAAAGACAAAGGCAAGTGTGTGACCAGGTGAGCTTGAACCTCTGGCAAGCTGCTGAACTGCTCATCACACACTGCACACACACTTGGTAGCTGGATGGTGACATGCCGCACTGTGGCACTACCACTGGCCCTGCTACAGAAACCACGGAGTATGCTGTCATACAAATGGTTTCGCGCCACTTTTTGGCTTGCCAAAATCGCTCTGCAAGCACAGCACTGGTTGCTGACAGTGAGTAAGCTTGCCAATGATCTAACTTGCACGGTGTGGCTATTGCTGTGGACCTGGTAGAAGAAGAAGAAGCCCCGCAATACACTTGCCGACTTGTCCGACATGATGGCCAGACTTGCGGCGCTGTTTTCTCCAGCTTCGGGGCACTCAAAGTACACCTAGATCATTGGCAAGCTTGCTCACTGTTAGCTTGCAGGAAAACACCAGCACAGAAAAACACCAGGAGAGACAAACAACGGCCCAGACAAACACCAACCCACAAAAGACACCAGCAGACAGAAACATGCAACACACACAGAAAAATATTACCGGAAAGAAAAACACCTACTATCACCGGCCCACAGAACATCCTATAACCAGTTGTACAGCAACGCACAGAGCTGCGCAGATCAAAAAGGCCCACTAAGGGCCACGTTTGAACGTTGTGGATGAGCACAATCTCCGCAGAGGGTTTGGTCTCGTATTCCCCGGCAGGGCCACCCTGCTGCAAGAAAAGATAAACGTGAAGAGTGGTGTTTTGCTAGGCGTTCATGGTGGTTGCTTTTTTGTAAGTGCTATATCCACACCTGCTGCTGATGAGGACGACGAATGATGAATGATGAATGATGGACGATGGACGATGAATGATGAATGATGAATGATGAATGATGAATGATGCATGATGAACGATGAATGATGAATGATGAATGATGAATGATGCATGATGAACGATGAATGATGAATTATGAATGATGAATGATGAACAATGAATGATGAATGATGAATGATGAATGATGGTTTTTGAGCAATAAATGATGACTGGTGAATGATGGCTGGTGAATTATGATGATGATGATGAGGAGGAGGACGACAGGTGATGTGAGTGAGAAGAAGATGAGAAGAAACAAATTGAATTGTAAAAATGATGTTTGGAAGAAAAAAACAGTTTCGCCAATTTTCGGGCAAAAACAGGGTGAAGTGAGAGGAGTAGCGAGCGGGATCTCATGAGAACACATGGACAAAAAGAGGGTCAAAACTATTGTTACCCCTAGTTCCCCCATCATTAACCATTGTTTTCCCACTATTATTGTTATCTCCCATTATTGTTGGTTAATATGTACTCAGAACAGCTGCTTTGTGACGTGAAACTTGACATGGCCATTCCCAGCACAGACGCACAGACCATCATGCCATCCAGCGCTCAGAAACGCTGAGTGTAACTACACTTGGGAAATTCCCAACGGCTTCGAATCTTCCGGGTTTTCGGTGTTTTTATCCTGGAGTACGAAGAGTGCAACAAGATTCATGAATACTGATCTGTGGATAAAAACAGATAAAACCCATAAGATTTATATATATATATATATTATATCCGTTTTTTAACTCAGGACTTATGGGAAAATCCCATTCCAACAGCTTCTGAAGTTCCCAATTCCAGCTGCTTCTCCTGGCTGATCGTCATCGCTCAGGAGTACAACGAGGTGATTCACTGCCACACTGTCCCTGAGGGTCCTCCCGACGACTTCAGGAGGACGATTAGCTGTTGGTTGGAAGGAAGCGAGGCAGCCAGGGCTACCCATAGCCCTGGCCTTTTAAAGGGCCTTGAAGGGGGTAGGGATTTGAAGCTAACAGGGGTTCGAACCAAAGGCTAGATTATTGGCAGCCAATTATGCTTGTATCGTCCCCTGGGATCAAACCTTATCAAACTGCAGGATCTCAAAATAAGATCACACAGTCACAGCCAGCAGAGACAACCATGTTTGGTCAAGGAGCATTGTTGACTTGATCAATGTAACAATTGCATAGAGTTGCTCGGTGGTTCCTTGCTATATCTCCTAGAAAATCGACCGATGCATTTGAGAGTCACAGCCAAAGAAACAGAGCATTCTGCTGGTGGCTCTTCAGCATGTTGAGCTGCATGTCACAGCATCGCTGCCGATGGGATGTGATTGGCCGTTTGCCTCCAGAAACTGGTTGGACCGCACCAGATCTGCCCGGCAACTGGGGCTGTACCGGTGCAGGGTCACCTATAGAACAAGAGTCACAGCTGGGAAGTATTGTTCTGGGTAGAGGGGGATTGGAACAACAAGCAAAGAGAGACCATCTCATGAGTTCTTTATTTTCTGTCTCAACATTTCACAACGACACTTTTGGCTATAACCATGGGGCGGTTGCAGAATGCACCACCGAAGGGCAGAGAGTGACCTTTGGATGCCTTTGATGTCTTTCATCCATTGCGTCTACATTTGGTGGTCTCACCGCTTTTTTGCGGCCATGCTCAATCGCAGCATGCCCTGTGAGTGATCCATGAGGTGATGTAGTAGTTAACTAGTTAAAAGACTGGGGACATGATCAAGGTCACAACACACTCGACACAAAGCCCTTTGTAGCGCAGGCAACAACTGTTACTCAACAATCTTACCAGCATTGGGAGTTCCCCACCATCCCCAAGCATCCCAAGTTGTCATCAAATGCGGCTTTCAGAGAGTCTGAAGCATAGCTAGCTCAGATTGAGCAGGCAAATGGATAGAAACATGGAGTGAGGAGTGAATCTACACTGGCAACAGAACTGCGTCAGAATGTCTCATCGAACACAGTCATCAACAAGAAAGCCAGGGAAGCGTTTCACCCGTGTTTGACTTGATCTTCATTTGATGCTTCAAATGCTGTGGGGCTTCTCCCCAGTTATGATCATTTTAAGGTGGGAGCAACCAGCTTTGGGGTACATTGATGGACAACGTTGCCAACCAACCAACTGTTGCCCAACAAAGTGCCAGCGACCCGTTGCGAGAGGAGCACCATCAATATCTACAAGAAGATGTCCGACAGGATCGGAATAGATCTTATTCCCATGCTCGTCAAGGACCGACGTTGGTGAATCAAGCAGCGTTTCTGAATCGTGCCATTCAACTGTTGACTAATCATGCTAGAAGATTCACTCTCCTTCAAATTGCTGGTGCTGCAGGGGATGGCCATGAAATGCCACGAACTATGATTAGCCAAGATGATTCTGAACGGAACGGTGGTATGTTCTTGCGGCGCATGACGCCTTACAAGGTGGGCTTCAGTAGATGCAGAGTGCTCCTTGGGCATGGCTGTGGGTAGCCCGCAATATGGTAAGCTGGTACAAGCTGGGGCTCCCTAGTTATAAGCTGGTTAGCAAGCCATTCAACTATGGCTGTCTCTACCGTAGCTAGTAGTTGCCCTTGTTATAAACCAAATTAGCTAACTAGGGGGCCCAACCTTGTACCTACGACTACTGACTACTGATGATGACAATTTGACTAGTTGCTGATGCGATTATTTACAGGCATCAATACCATGTTTGTATTTTCACCAATACTTGGGATCATTGGTTCGTTGACAGATATCTTTTTTAGAAGGATCAAAACCACCGAGCAGATAACAAACGTTTCAATGGTTTACCAAGCAACTCACACAGGACCTCAAAAGTACCGCTCTGTTGCTAGTGAAAGCAATGCTCGCTGCATGTGCTTGGGCTTTGCCACTGCACCAAGACTATGTCATTCTGACAGCCGATAGTCGGGCCGATGGTTCCCAAGGCTTCAACGATGATGGACCAAACACCATTGCACCCACGGCCCTAAAGATGGACGTGTGTTTTCCGTGCAGTTCAATCTGTCACATGCGGATTGCATTGGGATGGCTTGCTTCCTTTCTGTTTGGAGTGGCAGTTTCGAGAATCGCTCACTTGCTCTCGAGCAAAGAAATCCCTCTTCGGCAGCAGCCAATGTATCCTAGTTGGAGCAGTTGTAAAGTTGACATGCCGTTGAGACCAAAGCATCATTGTTTGTGGAGTTAGCTCGACAGAAGCCAGGTGCTCGCGATGTTGAAGTTAAAATAGGCATGGAACATGTACCCAGCACATCCAGTGCCATCCCAAGGGGCTTACAGTATCTTAGAGTGACGTTCATACGTGAACATACTTGACCCGTTTACGAAGATACTTTGCCCGTTCAGACATGGGTGTTTCTCAAAATGGGGGTACCTCCAAATCATCCTTTATATTAGAATCATCTATTATAGAAATAAACTAAATAAACTATTCATTTTTTGGCTCCCCTATGGCTTGATAACCCCCCACTTCTGAACATCCTTCACCTGTTCATGGCACCAGATTTGACACCGCCCTGACGCTGGTAGCTGCGCAGGAAGTTGGCTTGCTGAAGGGTCTCAAGGCTGGCGACGATCCAGTTGCTGGGCAGCAAGCCTGGAGCCCTGCCCGGGCCTGTGCATTGAAGGCATTACAGAAAGCCCCAGGTTTTGTTTTCACGGAGTTTTCTGGATTTCATTTTGAAGTTATGTGAATTATATGAGGTTTTTATGATTTTCTTGCTTTCAGAAAAGTTACTAAATATTAAGGAATAATAGATTTGTTCACAAAAGTGAATTGGGAATACACAGCTTTCTGTCACTATGTCTGTCAGCAACAGCTCCGCCAGACCAGGGAGGCACCAAGGGGCTACACCAACTGGTTTTGACATCTTCGATTCCGAGGGCCGATATGCCCAGTGATGATGGCACCCATCCTAGTGATGGCAACCTTTAGCCGAGCTGGGAGCGCAACTCAGTGGGTTTTCCATGGCCACCTGGGGGCCTTCGCAGGTTACAAGCGTTTGGCTCAACAAGATCTATGAGACTTGGCGCCGGAAGTGATGGGAAACTGGTGGATCGTTTGGAACTGTGTTTCTGTGAGTGTTATATGATAAGTTATATGTGCATATGCATGTATGTATAATGTGATAATAATGTGTCATGTAATCTAATGTGATGTAATGCAGTGAACAAATATGTTCACGTATGCGGCTTGACAAAGCTACTTCGTACATTCTTTTGCTTCTTGTTTTCTGGGTACGCTTCCTTACACCGCAACTGCCGCTCTCAGTATGTGGGTCTGAAATGGTCTGAAGACAAGAGAAGTAATGAGGTCAGCAACGATAGGGCTGCTGCATGTTCGTTGGATAACTACCATAGCTGTTTTGGTAGGTTATGGGATTCATCAACCACTGTGAGTCATGAGCAACAATGATTGACCATCCTCAACCATCCGCAGCCTTGACCACCCACTGCGAGCTATACATCGCCACTGATTTCCCAATGGCTGATCAGCCACCAAGCTCCTGAGCAGCTGGAAGGGTAGGACATCGATCTTGACGGTCTTCAGGGATCATCAGGGCGACAATGTGTCCATGGTGGGGGCCGAGTCATCATGAACCATGGATTAACCATATTAGATTAACCAGGGTTCATGATGGTTAATTTAATCTAATATCTACCATCATTTGTTCATGATTAACCATCGTGAGCCCATCATGCATACCATCAATATATCGATGGTAATCATTTGCTGCTTGGGGCGTTGTGCGGTCTATGGAGGTCGCCACGATTCCCCACACTTTGATTTGGCTGGCTTTGCCAAAAGACGGCTTGGCCAACGCTCAATAGTAAACATAACATGCCCAACTGCGAGCACAGATCTGAAAATGTGTTTTTGCTTTTTTGGATACTGTATACAAACCACAGTACTTGGAGCGTTATTAACCATTTTGAGAATTTACCGATCCGAGGACTTTTTGTACTAATGTTTACCTAACAATAGTACCCCCCCCCTTGTTTTATTTTTTTGGGGGGAGGTCTGCTTTGCAATTGTATATCTGAAATCTGGGCTCTCCCCTAAGGCTTCTTTCCTTTCTTTCTTTTTTTTCTTTCTTTTCTCATCTGAGTGGCTCCTGATGGCATCATACTAAATTTAAATTAGCCCTATTCTAATTAAGTAAGGAGAAATCAGAAAAAAATTGGAATTTTCTGGGAAATATTTGCAGATATTGTGAATGTGGTGCTACAATTGCAGTTGCTCTCGAACAAGCTGGCATTCTGTAATTTAAAATCAAAGGGCTAATTTAAATTTAGTAAGGGCTGAAAAATCAAAAAATTGGAAAATAATTGCAGCTATTGCAAGCGCTTCACTATTGTTAGGATAACATTAGTTCCTTTTTGACATTAGACTGCTATGTCGGTGGGCAAAGAATGGCAACACTCAACCAAATCGAGCCGACAAGTAGGAGCACATGGCAGACATGTCATGCGGGCTTCTTGCTGGGGCTTGTGAAGGCTTGATTAAGTAATAAAATGAATCTTCAGACTTGAAGTGACTAGTGTCTTTACTTTTGCTTAAGGATGGTGATAAATGGTGACGACATTATAGTGGGAAATCATCCCGACATTTCTAAGCCATTCCCCAAAAACATTACCAGCTGGCGATCCGCTCCAGCATTGCAGGCTTACGATCTCCTCGTAATGGTTAAATGGTTTCTTATGACTATGATCCACCGGAAAATAAACCCTATGCCTATGAGCAATCATTATGAAGCATTCTGGACCTATGATCTGGATCATAAACAACTTCACATTTTATTAAAAATAGCATGTTTAGGAAGTTTATGATCCAGAATCATACATAGAAGAATTCTAATCATTCTGAAGAACTATAAAGTTCTATGAAGTTCATGATTGACTTCGCTGGTGACCATTGCTGGACGCTGAAGCCGGGTCAGTGGTCCTACTACGATGGTGGTACCCTACCCATGGCTCCGAGGAGCTGAAGAAGGCCTTGACGCCCTCAGACCCGGAGACCTCCGCGAACTTTGATGAAAAGCAGTTGGAAGCCTGGAAGGTGCGTGGATCCCACGGATCGGCTGCTGGAGACGGGGGGTGGTTTTTTGGTGATTTTCTGGTGAGTTTTGGGTTAACCACTGCAATGTTTGGGCCTAAGGGTGCACCTAGGGTGCAACTAAGCATGGTCTTGTCCCAGTTAAAGCTGGTTCAGGTGTGGCAGTGGGAGCTTGCTGGCTTGGATGGGGAAGCTGAGAAGCTGGGGGGGCAATGATACCATCAGGTGATTGGGATGGTTGATCATGGCTGATCAACATGGTTGATCATGGTGGATGGTTAAGAATGTTTAGTGATGCTTCTGTCATATGGCTCATGATGGTTGACCCACGGCAGGTGCGGTTGGGGCAGGGAACGTAGCTATGGGAGCAGTGGTGCCAACGCCGTTGATGCCCCCACCTCCCCAAGTGCTTATGAATATAGGGCTGCCTTCAGCGGCGTATTCGTAGCAGTAGCAGCGGCGGTAGCAGCAGCAGGAGTAGTACAGTGGTACAGAAGTTAGAGTAGTTACAATAGTTGCAGAAGATACAGTAAGTACTACTAGTAGCAGTACTCGTACATGTAGTAGTACTAGTAATCGTACTAGTAGTAGTACTAGTAATCGTACTAGTAGTAGCACTAGTAGTATTTGTTGTGGTAGTGGTAGTGGTAGTGGTAGTGGTAGTGGTAGTGGTAGTGGTAGTGGTAGTGGTAGTGGTTGTTGTTGTTGTTGTTGTTGTTGTTGTTGTTGTTGTTGTTGTTGTTGTTGTTGTTGTTGTTGTTGTTGTTGTTGTTGTTGTTGTTATTGTTGTCGTTGTTGTTGTTGTTGTTGTTGTTGTTATTGTTGTCGTTGTTGTCGTTGTTGTTGTTGTTGTAGTAGTTGTTGTGGTCGTTGTCGTCGTCGCCGTCGTTGTTGTCGGTGTTGTGGTGTATTTATATTTATTCGTAGGATGTAGAGTTTGTGGACACAACCCCTGTGATTGATGTCAAGCAAGGGTTTCCCGTAGATTTTCCCATCAACCAACCCAAGGCTTGTTTTCTTCGTTTGGTTGTGCTAAGTGGGCTGCATAGCTGAACTTATTCTTCCTGGTGTTTCTTCTCCTTGAGCACTGCGATGCTGGCGGTGAGGTATGAATTGATCCAGGAAGACTATGATTTCTGGTCGATACAGCACAAGTTAAGTTTATTAAAGGACTGATCATATTTCATCATGATTTGCAGTAGCCACATTGAATTCCAACGATACGATTCATGATGATTTATGCTTGTGATATCTTATCGTCAAACCCTTCAAGCGTCAGGCGCAAACCTTAGTTGTCCTAGCTTTCAGACACATTCGCATCATCCCAGTTCAGGGGTTGATGCCAACCCCATCATCAACCCATCATCAAGCCAGCAGTGACCCACCAGGAACCCACCATCAATGTAGCACCATCAATGACCCATGCATATCCACCACCACCCGCCTGCCATCACCCGCTTGCCCCCGCCTGCCATCAGCTGCCGTCACCGTGCCTCCACTAGGACCTGGTCTGCGATGGCTTCAAATTCCAGGTGGAGTCTGTGCCCTGCGCCAGTCAGGGCGCTTTTTCGGTCACTGGGCTGGAGCTAGCGGAGCTACAACCGTGCCTCCGGGGTTGCTCGTGTCACGTGTGGGGTGGGAAGGTCATGGTGCTTCAGAGTGATGGTGAATCATGGTAGTGGTGATGGGTGAATTGTGGTTTATAGTGGTTGATGATGGCGACTGGTCATGATCAATAGTTGAAATGGTGAATCATGGCTAGGAGCGATGATGGGGGATACGTGGTTGACCAAGATGGTCGTCACTGAGCTGAGCATTCCATGGTGATACGGTCAATGGTTAATCCAGCGTGATGGTGCGGTTTGTGATGGTTCGTCTCGCTTGGTGGTTAATGCGATTGTTGATCAACCAGGTCAACAAGCAACAGGAATGGTCACACATCTATGATTGAGTTCTATCAAAGATTTGCCAGGGGGCCGGCCAAAATCAAGAAGAATTGCCAATAGCCATTGTCAAGAATCCCATTGCGGGTCTACTGAGATCATTCGAACTTGTTTTATTTGGTGTATTGAGAGCAAGGCAGACACGGCACGTTTAAAGGTATTTAGCAAACAAGACCTGAGGATGCAAAGTGTAGAACGGCCATGAAATGGCATGTTTGGAAGGTTTGGGGTAACCAGTAGAGCTAATTTGCAGGTTGCTAGCAACCTGTTTGAGCACTGAATACTGGTTGGTTGAGAGTGGGAATGCCATCGGTGCCATCGTGAGTAATGAGCAAATACGCCGGGTGGTATGGCCAATAACAATGCCCCGCTACATCCTTCTATATATGTATGTACAAGTACAGTATATATTAATGAAGTAGTAATACACTCCTGGAAAGAAACATGCATCCTCCTAGATAGGGGTCGGAAAACCAGTTTCCTATTGGGATACCCTTTTGGTAGGGTCCATGTTGTTTTCAGGAGGGTACTGCCAACTTGATATTGACCAAGTGGTTGATTCCAAGGAAGATGAGCCAAGTGATGTAACCAAGTATCAAAATCCACGAAAATCCTGCCTGCATAGAGGTCCATTCTCAGCTATCAACCACCACGGTGTGTGGGAGAAAGCCTTTACTGATATTCCAGCATTGATAGGTGGACAATAATGATACGACATAATGTGGTTTCTGAAATTGGGGAACCCAAATATTGAGTGATTCACTATAGAAATGATTGATAATGTATTATTTGAGGGTACCCTAGCTATATCTAAATCTAAAAGCCAAAATATTTGTTTGACAACGGGCAATTCGAGGTTCCAGAAAGACTGACTTGGCAGGCAGAAAACATGAGTTGATTGGTTGGTTGGTTGGTTGGTTGGATGGTTGGTTGGTTGGTTGGTTATCAATTACGGGTCATATTCCTCGCTTTCTTGTCGAGAAAATGCATGAATGATTTATTCGAACTGACGTGACATGATGTTGTGTACCAAGTTATCAGATCTCCATTGCATTTGCTACTATTTGCTTATCTGAGACAAGTCATAGCCACAATAGTCATTGTGGGACTGTCCATATTTTGCGCTTATTGACCTATATAAATCTACCGTTGTCATGTTCGGTCTTTGCTTCCCCTTTTGGGAAATTCACTTGGAAGTGAAACATTGTTATTTTCCTTAGGTAAACCATCCACAGAACGAGGATTTTTTACGAAACCAGGTGATTTTACCAGAGAGAATGATGATCTTTGCCATCGTCCAGGTGATTTGACCAGAGGGCAATGCTCATAAACAATATATATTGACTATTCTACATACTTCTTGCTTAATATACTTGATCAATATTCCATCAACACAGAAAACTATACTATTACTTTCACAGACTTTCACTGTACATATATATATATATATGGAACAGTTCCATGTTTTAGTATCCTTGATCACCGTTGTCCCACCAATCATGACCAAATGATTCACCATTCTGAAGGACCAGCGCCCACGGGTGAATCCAGTCATGGTGATCACTTGGGATCGAAGAATCACCGGCTATACAACAATGGTTGAATCATGCTTGATAATATGAACAATAGTGTTTAAAGAATGGGTTAGTACAACTAATTGGTCACTAGTGGTTAATGTTGCTACTCATGCCAGATATTGAAAGTAAACTGTTTTTTTTGATTAGTATGGATTGACCAAATCATCCTACATTTTTAAACAAACGGAATCTATTCCATTTATGGCGATTCATTAGATTGACAATGACATTTAAATTGCCTCATTGGATTCTTGTTCCGATGATGGACCAACCGAAATAGTATGATCCAAGATCAAGCATCAATCACCCATCACGTACCCATCATTTACCTAACATTAACCATAATGTCCCTATCATTTACCCAACGTTTACCCATCATTTCCCTACCATGAAGCATCATGAGGCATCATCCATTCGACCGAGGACGGTACTGCCTGGGCAAAGATCATGGGCCTGCTGACATCAAAGAAGCCCGCGCACTTTGGCGCTCGCTCGCCCGCGCCACGGGTTGCGGGTCACAGTTCGGAACAGGCGGTCCCTGCGACCCATGCGGTGAATGGGCACCATGGCCAAGTGACAGATATGGCTATGGGTCAATATTAACCAACAATTTCATAGGGAATGATAACCAACAATAATAGGGAAGACAGTAGTTCATGATGAGGGAACCAGGGGTACATGGTTTTGACCCACTGCCATATGGTTGATTAATGTCGGACAATGATATGTTGCTTCATGATGATATCGGCTGATGATTGCTGATGGTTGATGGTGGTTGATGATGGTTGATGATTGATGATGGTTGATGATGGTTGATGGTTGATGATGGTTGATGATGGTTGATGGTTGATGATGGTTGATGATGGTTGTTGATGGTCCTTGAATGATGTTTGATCGATGATTAATGATGGTTGATGATGTTTGATCCATGATTGATACTCGAAGATCCAGGTGTATCTTCAGATATTCTTGATGTTAAGGACTCTCGACATAAATGGCCAATCACCAGCTCTGGTAAATCCAAAGGTGGCTTATTGATAAGGATCTACCTTTTGAATCCTTTTGATATGGTTGATCATAAAGCCATTACCTAATTGATCGTTTTGATTGTTAAACATGGTTTACAAAAAAAATACCGCTTTTGCTGCGGCATTTGCTGTTGTTGGTAAAGCATGTTTTAGACCAACAGCAGCTTCTGGAAACGACCCAAGTGCTTGGCATTTTTGATGCTCGGGTTTGATCCAAGTTGCGTCGCTGCTGAGGTGAAAGGTGGCGTCGGCTTAGGCAATTTTGTTCCCGACGCGGGGCTGGAACCACGCTGCGGGGACCTCCTACGTTGGGGGAACCGTAACGTGGGGCTGTCCAGGAAATCATGTTGGCCGTAGGGAAATGACTTGCTTGAAAAGATTGACCCAGAGATTCCGCAATTGAGAGCAGCGCCGATTCAATTGCTTGGCAGATCTCGGATATGATTCATTATGTGAGTTTCCAAATGGGTCTGTCCCTAAAATGATGTACCGCCATAGCTGGTTGGCTACCCTATTAGCAATGATCATTTGGGGATATTTCGGGATGGTTGGGGGTGCCACCATTTATGGACAAACAAACCCAAATAACCACGGCTCTTGGCAAAAAGATGCAAAAAACGTGAAGTTTCCCGTAGATTTCTCATCAACCAATCCAGTGAAGTACCATCAAGTATGCATAGCAAAGACATTGATTGATTGCAACGAACCGCGTCGATAGGTAGCTATAGGTGCTTGGAAGCCCATGCCTTCCGAACTTTTGCTGGCCAGTGTTGGAACAGCGTTGGCACAAGCAGAATTAGCTTGTGCCAGCCGATCACTCTGGCATGTATAGACGGCTAGTGGGCATGTCCCCCCTAGAGGCATTCTGGGGTGTCGTCCAAGAGAAGCTATCCACCCAAGTCAAAGGTCAAGGTTGCGAACCCTCGTGCTCAGCACTTTTTGAGGGTAGAGGATATGCCCAAAACGGTGGCTACAGCGGCGAGTTTTATTCCACTAGGGACTCTTCCCGATTTCCGGAGAACAAGGATCAGTGACCGAGATGTTTGGCTGGTGGTTGAGAGGGAGCTGCTTGGAGCCAGGAGAATCCTTGTAGCCTTATAGCCCTTTAAAGAGGGTGCAGGAGCTACTAGGAGTGCCAAAACCAAAAGGTAGTAGAGATGAGTTTCATTGAGCTTTGATGTTGATCAGCATGAAGCTTAGGGGAGAATCATCCAGGAGGTGCTAGCCATATCACCGAAGCTGCCTGGTTTTGTTTGGCCTGTCCCGACATGATGGCAGAAACCATCGAGTATAGGGACAGCACACACATGTGTAGGTGTAGCTATGTCAGCCAGTGCCATGGCAATCCCAAGATTTGCCACAGGGAGGACACAGCTTGGAGCGGAAAGCCGTGCTTGCGACTGGTTTGTGTTTGAATAAATCTATCACACAATTTACCTTGTAGCGTAGCTGGTTTCGCAAGCCAACAAACTACAGAGAGATTTGCCGCCAATCACTGGTTGGTTGAATAACTGGTTGGTTGATTCGAACAGTTTTGATTGTTCAGACATTTCTCAATCTTCTACCAATATTTAGGGATGGTTAGTTGATTAACATATTTTTCAGAATTCTTTTCAATAGTTGTTGTAACGGCCAATCAACCAACCAACCATCCAGGGTTGCCCTGGTTGTAACCGCAAGAATATTTATTGTTCATTGTGAATCGTTCAACATATTTGTTAAACTGAACCAGTCTTGGTTGATTAATTACAATTGTTGATTAACTCATTTCAATAGTGTTTTCAATTGGTGAATATTAAGATATTTGTTCAGAGTTGTAACCACCAACCAGATCATTGTTGCCCTGGTTTCAGAATCACTGAAGGTCTCGACGACCTTGACCATCTGCAATGTTGTCGTTGGTTGTTGTTTGTGGATCCCCTTAGGGAATGTTATGAACATGAAACACAAATAACCATGAAATGTGCCTTGATTATGTATGTATGTCTTATCTCAACTGGTTTGTTCAATATTTTCATGGTGTTCAAACTGTTGACCTCCCCCCATCTTCTTATGATCATTCGATCATTTGTGACGGGATCCGCAAGTTTCGCAGTTGTTGCAATGGCCCTTGGCTCATGATTCAGCTTCGGCAGCGTGAAGCTTGAAGAAGGGTCCTAAACATGTTGCCATGGGTCAAAATTCACCAACCAGCAAGTGGGCAGGTGGACAACCCTACAAAGGCTACATCTTCAACAGGTCAGCGCCATGTCTATCAAAGTTCACCGAAGATCAGTTCTCCCAAGGCTTTCAACAAGTTGATAGGGATTTCATGTCCATTCTCATGGGGCCTCTCCGAGTCAATGATGTTAAGTAGAACGGGGAATATTGTCCACAGGTCATATTACAGTAGTTGAGTTTGCTGTTTGATCATCAGCCAATAGTATCATGAATGGTATAGCTGATGAAATATATGAGACATGAGTTCAGTTGGTGCTCCTTCAGCCCCAGCCCACGCATAAACGATCGTCCTTGACTCATCACCCATCAGTCAATCGCAGCGAGCGCCATGGCAACCACCCCTGCCTACGCAGAGAAGTACAAAACGCTGCTTGGCGGTTGAATTGATGGTCAACCATCAACTGCATTCTTCATTTTGCATCATATGCCTCGACTTCCAGCAGCATTTGGCCCGCAATTCACTGCTGTATGGTGCTGGCTGGGTACCAACCATTCACGGTTATGTGCCCTCCTGCGGACTGGTGATTTTCCTACGATGATCAACACCTGGAGATAGTCGTGGTTGGTGGGAAACATTTCTTGAAATTCTCAGCGGTTGAATGGTTGATGGTTGGCCTCTTGTTTGTCAATTAATAGTTGCTTCATGAACTATGGTTAGTCAGTGCTTGCTTAGTCAGTGGCTGGTTGATTGTTAAAAGTAGCTTAATGGTGGTCAGTGGTTGGAGCTGGACATATCCATTATGCCCCAACGGTGACCCCAATGGTTCACTACCACTACCACCCACTAGCTACCATTTGCTACTTGTAGTCACCAGCTACTAACTATTACTAACTGCGAGGTGCGAACCGTGCTCACCGCTAGCTACCAGCCACCAGCCACGAAGCACTAATTGCTACTACTGCTACTGCTACTATCGGATTGACATCAACATGATAACATCAACGACAAAGCCTTTGTCAAACCTTCTTCGTCTTCAGTTTGGGGCGAGATGACGATACCATTCCTGTGAGATTTGCATGGGAAACATCGTGGTATTCCGGAGCCAAAAATGTCACTTTGTGGAAGTGAATTATATATATATATATATAATAAGTATTTGAGAAATTTGACAGAATTGACCTATTTGTCAATTCGAGTTGGATGATCAAAGCCACCCAAGATGGAAATACCTACAGTAATGAGATACTGGTCCATCATCTTTCATGGCTGAGCCGCCACACTGTTCATCAGATCCGGGATCCAAGTGACGTTGAGGATTCAAGTCAAGCTGGGTGGCGACGGGGCGTGCATCGCGACGATCAGTTCTGGAGACACAGGAGGTGTCAATCTGATCACAGGGACTCCTGGTGCGGCATCGTGCGGCCGCAATTGTTGTTATGACCATCCCGGAGATTTGTGGAGATCCATACTTAAGACCCCCTGTGATGGCTCACCAGCTATGTTTGATTTGAAACGGCAATGATTGCAACATGCGTGCATTGAGAGATCTCCAAGGCAAAACAATAATTGTTAATAATTTGTTCTTTGACCAGCCTCCACACCACCATTGCTTCACCACTATATCCACTATCCAGCATTATTCATGAAGTACTAACCCATATTAGATCTCGGCCAGCAGTATTATTTATCATTGACCAGTATCAACCATTTATAATGAGCAGCGATTGTTCCCATACCTGTTCACCGATACGCTATGAAGTCAGCCATTATTATGCTTCAGCATGAACCATCATTATTTTCCCGCATCATTATTACCTGTCATTATTAAAAATGGTCAGCCATTATTGGGCATCACTATTGATCATTATCAGTATCAACCACTATCACTTTACTATTTGTTAAGGATGCCTAAGAATAGTTGAGGAAACTCATAGGAAATATAATGATGGTACAGCAACTATCAATGATATACAATTAGTTGCTCCTATCATTCCCATTATCAACCATTCTCACTGGCCACTTTGAGCTGATCTCAACCATTGCAACTAGCCATGGAGCATAGTATATTTTTATCATTATCATTGCCATTTCCATGTTCATTTTCATTCTCATTAATTAGTCATTATCCATTGTCATTAAGACCAATGGTTTCCATTCTTATCATTTCTTATCAACTTTTTTTTGCAACTATTAACTGCTATGGACCACATTTTCCCAACTCATTTCTCAAAAAGCACTTCTGTAAAAACACTGTCAGCCAAGCAAGTTGTTGCAAGAAGCCTGCATTTCATTCATGAACCCTGGCAGCAAACCTCATGCGACCTATCAAGAACTCCTGCAAGCCCAGCAGATTCCCAGTTCAGCCTTCATCGTTCCCAAGTCGTTCACTTTTTTCCCACTTCATTGCCAAATCATTCCTACTTTTTTCCCACATTTGTACCTGAAATTCTCCTCGCTGTTAGTACTGTTTCTGAACTAGCCTACAGCACTTATCCCACTTCATTCCTGCTTATTTACCTCTACCCTGGCACTTGTATACTGTACTCGTTTGCTAATCAGCTTACAATTTTCCCAATCCATTCCCTAATTAATTATGGACTGATGTTCCCTCATTTCCACCTTAGCCCTAAAATTTTCCGAACTTAAGCTAAACCCCAGATTTTTCAAGGCGCTAATTTTTTCCCGACTCCAGCTAAACCATGCCGAACTTGTTCAAGGCCTTTCCCCCAGATTTTTCCCTACTTTTGGGGATTGCCTCCAGGAGTACAATCCACTCTCATGTTCATCCTGGGTCTCTCATGTCACCCGCGTATCGCAATCTCGGGCCGCTTATGGTATCCCAGCTTCAAAAGCTTGATCTGCTCCTGTTGTTTCAATATTTTGGGCTGCTCATATTACCCCAGTTTCAAGAGAATGTATGTTTTTTTCCGCAACAGCAATGTGCATCTTGTCCCAAAGAGACCCTCGTTTGAATCAACGAAAATGGTGAACGAAAGACATGAAAACCATTTTTCACCATGATTGAACCATCATCAACCACTATTTATCACAATGAATGATCTTCAACAACTATTGATCATCGACCATCATTGGTTGACCATTATCAACCAGCATCACTACCATCCTTAACCATCATTTTTCACCATCATCAACCATCATCACCCACTATTAAGCACTATCAACCACTATTAACCACCATGATTTAGACCATCATTTAACCACCATCAACCACTATCAGCGACTACCATGATGGACCATGATGAGACTCTCCTAGGAAATTCTTCAAGGAGTTTGGAGACCTGGTCCGTCGTGTGGCACGCGACGATGCGGTGCGAGTACTGGTGGTGCGCTCCGCCAACGATGCTTGGACGGCGGTTACCAAGCCTTGGTAAGGAATGATGGGTAGCAGTCATAGTTTTCTGATGTTCCACTACTGGTTTGTGGTTTGACTTTCCTTTTGTATTGAAGCATTATATATTAATATGGCTGTTTCTCAAAATAGGGGTACCCCCTAAATCATCCACTAGTAGTCATTTATATCCATAAACCCTCCATTTTTTGGGGTACCCTATTTTGAGAAACATTAACCATTGTTTTCCCTATTGTTTGGTTGGTCATTATAAGCCATTATTGATGGTTAATATTGACCCATAGCCATATGAATTAGTGGTTAATAACAGAAGATGATCACCACGACTAATGAGGTTGAAATCCTCAACCAGATTAGTATTGGACTTCATAGTGGTTGAAAAACTTGTGGTCGTCAGCGCGAAATAGTGGTTAAATAGTGGTTAAATAGTGGTTAAATAGTGGTTAAATAGTGGTTAAATGGCTAATTGTGATCAAATTGTTGTAATGACTGTCAATAGTGGTCGATAATTGGTGAATGTTGATAAAGAATGGCTAATGATGATGAATTAAATGTGTGGTTAGTAATGACAGGTCAACACCGTCCTAATTTTTAGGCAACTTTTGGAAAGTGGCAGTTTCTCCAGCACTTCTGGGAAATGGGAAAGAAACGAAAAAAGAGGCAACTTCTTCCAAAATGGTTCACTTTAATATCATTTCCAACAGTGACATAAATATGCGTAAAGGTGGCGTAAATATTCGCAAAGTGGCGTGGAAAATGTATTCAGAGCTGAATGACAAAATAGGCAACTTTCCTCTTCCAAAAGAGGCGCTAAGAATAGCACACGGTGGCGTAGTTGCCAGAAAAAATAGGAACCTGGCTTTCCAGGTAGTGGATAGTGATTAATTTTTGATCGTCGTAAAAAGTGGGTATCAGTGGTTAATAAGGGCGGATCGTGAGTAATAATGGTTCTCAGTGGAATAAGAAATTTCACCATTGACATACTATCTGGACTGAAGGGCATGAATACGGATGGATAGGTGAGTGAAATCTTATGCCCATTATCAACTTAACCAATATCAACCACTATTGACCATTGCTAAACATTCTGAAGTGGAAGCCATTCTTATCCATTATGTCACGCGCTGACTTGGTGTTCCAACGCGACTGCCATGAAGCTGACCTAACTAAAGCCCAAGATGGACCAACCTTGGCCGCGGTCAGAAGTCGTTTGGTCGACGGAGCGGATGCTCAGCGACAGATTTGCCTAGTCATGACCAACAACCTATGATGTGAACTGCCATCTAGAATCTGTTCATCATCCTAGTCATTGCCTAGTTCCAACATGACGTGAACTTCCCATTTTCGACATAACAGTGAACTAATTTCGTTCTGATCGCTATAGATAAACATAGACAATGCTTCATGGATGATAATGACTAAAGACGATGAGTAGTGGGTAATGGATAAGAACTGGTTGGTGGTTTCAAACAGTTTTTTATTTTCCCTATTATTCATTAACAAATGGTTGGTTGACAAGCATATTATTTTTCATAGGGGTTGAAACCACCAACCAGATAATGATTGATCATGGAAAACCCTGCGTTTCTTGCTTGTGAACAGGATCTTGCCCCTTGGGCGTGCGACGGTGTCACGTCGCGCCGATGGCTCGGGGCTACCCAGGAGCACTTCTGGTTGGCTCACCTCGATGTGAACAGCATCCTGAACGAAGCCAATCCGCCCACGGAAAGGGGAGAGATTTTGACACCTGGAAGCACGACTACAATACCGGGAATTTGAATGTGGTTGTTTCTTAGAATAGGGAACCCCTAAAAATGGTTGGTTAATTACTATAAATGATTAGTATTGGAGGATTTGGGGGTACCCCTATTTTGAGAAACACCCATGTGTTACTATATACATGCTACAAACCATGCATCATTGATGGTTTGCTAGTGTTATTGAATTGATTATTCGTTTGATTAACCCCCGCTAATCATCATAAGTCATGGTTTTAGCCATCCACTACACGATTTTCACCAGTAGTAAAGCAGTGCTGATGAGCACCATATACCCAAGTACCAATGGTCAATAATGCTCAATGATGAAGTCATGGTGAATGGCTCTTATCATCATAAACAGTGACGCCTCCGTGAGCATCAGTGAAAGATATATAGCTGCCAGGTAGATGTGCCTGTGAGTGTTACGTCAGATGTGATTATATTTCTACGTGATGGTTTCTCAATGTTTCTCACAACAAGGGACCCCGAAATGTTATGGTTGGTTGATTACTGTAAATGGTATGGTTTGTAAACTAAATGATGACTCGGGGTGCCCTATGACTTGAGAAACCACCACATCCATCAATTCACCATACATTGATCAACATTAAGTATCAACCATGGATTGTTTATGACTATAATACCTTTGAGAAACCACGATGCTGGCTGGTGGGTTTAAAAATTTTTTATTTTCCCTAGTATTTATTAACAAATGGTTGGTTGACTAATATTTTTCATAGGGGTTGAAACCACCAACCAGATATGCTTAATGTAGGTATTGACTCCAACCAACATTAACAACCAACCAACAAGCAAACAAATAATGACAACCTGCAACATTTGCCAACCAACCAAGAAGCAAACAATTAATGACAGCGTTGGTTGTCGAATGTTGCTGGTTGATATGAAGCTGTGAAGACAACACAAAGAAAGTGATAGAGATATTGCAGGGATTGTCATCATGAACTGGGACATCACTGGTGTTGGTACCGTACTACGAAACAGCCTTTCAGGCCCTTTAGGCTCTGCTCATTTATCAAGATCATCATTGTCTTCTCACAGAGATGACTAGGATTGTCCCAGGTGTACTGCAGATGTTACTGTATCTGAGAGGACAGTTGGAGTCATTCACAGCAACTTGACCCTCCCTGATTTGATCTCAATAAGAACCCACGGGATATGTAGTCACAATGAGATAGTAGAATTCATCGCACCCCGACTTGGGAGTTTGGTTGTATCACGACACCATGCTGGTACTCTTGTGACCAGGAATGAGTGGCATTCCAACATGGAAGTGCTTCGGAACATGCCGAAGGTACCGATGGGTGGGCTTGGTTTCAGGGATGTGACGATGAGGGTTCTTTGAAGCAACTACCAAAATCCCTAGGCACATGGCCTTGCAATAATGGCAGCATAAACCAGTCAACAATAGGGTATGATTGCTAATACCCAAATCTGACAAGAGATTGATGGATTGACATCCTAAGAAGGCAACGTCATTTGTGATCATTTTGGGGACTTGATTGATCCTGCTGTCGTTGGTGAGTGCTGGTCATCAACAGTTCCTACCGATTGCCAATCACTATAGTACTACAGTCATTACTATTTGATCACTATCCAGAAAGCCGATCCTGAACTATTTTTAGAGACGATATATAGTTTAATTTCCAACCCACTGCTTTCAACCATGATGAACCATTATCAAGTGACCATCCAGTAGACAATCCATAGCTGAAGCAGCTAGTGAGGGTAATTAGATGTAATTAGCATGTTTATAAACAGGGTAGACTTCGACGACCTTTGTTTCACCATGTTCCGAAGTTCCGATCTTCTGAGTTTCTTGGTGCTAGCTTGCACTCTGGGGGTTTCCTCTGAGTCCTCTGCATCATGCCACGTGATTTTTTGATGGGGTGTTTCAGAGCTATGAAACAAACACAATTGTATGAGTATGTTCCATCTTACATACAGTTGTTCAGTACATCCCCATCATTTGTATTGCTGACAATTGGTTAGCTTTACTTTCCCTCTATCAATTTGGTGAAATTGATTGGTCTCGGGTGAAATTTGCTGGATTTGCTACCAATGCTGGTTGGTGAAATTGCGCCACTATCGATTGGTGAAGCTGTGTCAAAAGCCCGACACGCTATTCATCATTATCAGATGGTTGACCATGACTCGTAAGCGATTGCCAATGGGTGGTTCATATTGTCATTTCCATGATAAACGTAGCATTAGCAACAACTAATCATGGTAAATGATGATCATCATGACTTATTACCATGATTTATCCTATTGCATAGCACAAATGGTTGTACAGTTACATGCAATGAGCGTTATTTTCCATTAACAAATCTTATTACCATCTGAATCCATGACAAATAACGGTGCATCATTTGTAGATTATCATGGTGTTAATTGATGGTGTCTAATAGTATCCATATGAATGATCTTATCAACCTTTCGGCATCCTTCGGCAATAGTATCACAAATTCATGGTGTTGTAGATCCTTACATCACCGCCAATAATTGTACATCACAAGCTCAAAACATGGAGAAACATGTGGGGCGGTGTTTTATTCACAGCAGGATCTCCCATTTATAACCATCATCAACCGTTGTGTTGCTTATAACATATAGGTAGATCCACTATGTTGTCATCTAACCACAAACCACTATTGTTGACAATACTAATCCCTTATAATGAACCATTGTTAGCCATGCTTAACCATCATTGACCATGATTTAACCATCATCAACCACTATCACTATGAACCACTATTCATCACCATTAGCCACTATTTAGTTGCCATTAAAACCATTATTACGCCTTATTAACTACCATGATCAACCGCATTTAACCACGTTTGACCACTATTGGCCATCATTTAACCACCACTTAACCCTCATTTAGCCACTATTAACCACCATGATTGACCATCACCATTCATGGTAGCTGGCACAAGAAGGCCACCATCGCCGTGCTGAGTGGCCGGGTGGGTGGCGGCGGTCACGAGTTCGCTTTGAGACATGGCTGAACGCTGTTGGTTGGTGGGTGGATACCGGTAAGATTCACAGACTCAACAGTCTTAGTAGTGGTAAAGGGTTAGCATTGGGTTAGTAGTGATTAGCAATATTGTTGGGTGGATACTGGGTGATATCACTCATGTTGGTCCCAGATTAGTGGCAGTAAAGGGTGAGTAAAGGGTAATCATAGACTAGCTGATACTGATGGTTAATGATAGTCACCATGGCAAGCTGAAGCCGAAAAAAGGTTAGCTGAACTAAGCCCGCACTAACCATGGTTAGCTACCAGTTGGTGGTCATTTGGCCGCCTCAACAAAGAATCGTCGCTGGTTGCTATGGATTGAACAAATATTGCCAATGGTTACTGGTTGGTGGTTTTAAACATTTTCTTCTATTTTCCCTTGTAGTTATTAACAAATGGTTGGTTGACTACTGTTTCTCATAGGGGTTGAAACCATCAACCAGGATAGTTGGAATGGTTTATTGATAACAACCAACAATGATGGGCACTACTTACCATCATGGCCAAACCATGGTTGTTTTGAGGATTAACAACGATCAAATAACCATCATCAAACCATTGCCAATAGCCCCAAAAACAATCATCTTTAAAGTTTATGACACGAAACACCTAGCTTGTTTCAAGGTTTAAGGCGGCCTATGGTGGATAGCCATGCCCTATGTCGAACCCCTTTGAAGCCAGGAATTTCGACATGCGCTTTGGCATCTCCGGCATTACCAAGATCTGCTGCTCGCTGAAAGCGATTTCTTCGCTCTGCTGGCTTGGGAGATGGGCTGGGTTGGTTCTTTGGGATGCCATTGCTGTTGTTGATGTCATTGTCAATGTATGTTCATGTTGTTGTTGTTGTTGTTGTTGTTGGTTGTTGGTTGTTGTTGTTGTTGTTGGTTGTTGGTTGTTGGTTGTTGGTTGTTGGTTGTTGGTTGTTGGTTGTTGGTTGTTGGTTGTTGGTTGTTGGTTGTTGGTTGTTGGTTGTTGGTTGTTGGTTGTTGGTTGTTGGTTGTTGGTTGTTGTTGTTGTTGTTGTGGTTGTTGTCGTTGTTGTCGTTGTCGTTGTCGTTGTTGTTGCTGCTGTTGTTTGGGTTGTTTTCGTCAGTACTGTGGTCGCTACGCCATCAGTTTGTTTGTTCGTTTGTGACGCTGCGGGTCTCGGCGTTGTCGGCTGGATATATTTTTGCAGTGTCCCCGACGGTGCTGGGAAGTCATCTTGCAGGCGTCCAAAGGTTTGACGGTGTTCGTGCGTATGTCCATAGCCCATGATGGTCAACGGACCAAGGAAAATTGAAAACGCACAGCTTAGTGTTTGCTGTTTGCGTTCCTAGTCTTTGTTGTTATTCAATATCCTGAGGTACCTTCCCTGCTTGTCCCTGCTCGCTACCTGCGGATCTTCCAACCTTGCCCTCCATTGATGATGAGGGTAAAGCATTTGTACCTATAGCTAGCATCCTATAGCACAACAGAATTCATTCTTAACAAACCCTATAGCGTAATATATACAATTCGCTATTCAAACACATCTTTGCACATTTGGTTTCTGACATTAATCTACATTTCATGATTTGTGCAGCTGTGATTTCGTTTTGGATCGAATGCTTTGATTACAGCTGGTATTGTCGAACATGGCAGGTGAAAGGACACACCATGAAACAAAAGCAATATCACCGGACAGCAGTTGTAGATGACCCAGGCTTGGCAAAAAATTCAGACGACGGATCACCAAGCAAGGCCTGGCATAGACCTTACCTTGCCCAATTGTCGTGAAAATGACATTGTTCCGCAGCGCTGTAAAATAAGATTTGTACCCAATGGAATCCAACTGGAGCAATTATATAATTGCCTGATTTGGGAGGTGCAACCATGCTGGTTTGCTAGTCTACATGAACAGGTTTGCCCATCTTCCAACCCAATATATTACCCCCAGGAGCCGCAATGATATGCCAACCTATCGAGCAGCATTTCTATTGGTTGTCTCAGGGATTTGCTGAGAAGACCTACCTGAGCAACAGTTGATTGCATTTTGGAAAGTCTGTATCGGCCATTATCGCCTCTTTGGGTTTTCGTATCATTTGATGAGAAGTTTGGTGGCTTGAAAATGGTTTGGGGTTGTTGCTGGAAAATGGGCAACCCTATCCCCGGCCTAGCTCACACAACGCCTTGCCAGGATTCAGGAACCCACAGTTCAGTGGGCAACCGCTAGAGTTGTGGACAACACCTTGGCCTTGTGGTGCCCACGCATATTTGTCAATTGATGCCACGGTAACTGGTCATTTTTTTAAAGTCTGTATGCGCCAAGTAAGAAACACCTTCTTGACAAAAGTAGTGTTGATAACCATCACCAACCAGAACCTGAATATTAATGAAATGAGCAACTCACTTACACCTTCTTAATGACATGGTTTCTATACTAGATAGAAGATAAAACTATAGAATCTAAAGGAGAGGTGCTGATTGGCACGAAAATGCGCAGGTGGACTGTCGCTGGTCACATTTGATTAATGTTACGGTTCTGGTTGGTGATGGTTAGTATGGTCTATGCATATAGTGTTTTTTCAAAATTTCAAAATACGAGAGCCTAGGTATGACCCGGCTTATTAACCTTGTGAAACGATCAGCCCAAATAAGCCAACCATAACTTGGGAGAGCTCCTATGGCTTGAACAATTTTCATGCATGTTTGATGATGATTTCCTTGGGAATTGCTGCTGACCCCGAGGCCAAATGGAAGTTCCTCTGGGCATCATCCCTGGGGGCGGAGCTTGCGTGAACTTGCGCCGCTTCCTGGGCGCCGGCAGGACCATGGAGGCTGGACCGATGGGGATCGATGAGTAAGGTGTAGATGTAAATCAAGATAACTAGAAAGATAGAAAAGGTAATCAAATAATAGGTGGATAGACAGAAGAAAAAGCAAATAGAAAAGTGGGTAGATTGATAGTTGGATAGAAAGATAGATCGGTAGGTGGGTAGATAGTGAGAAGGAAAGAAAAAACGATGTATAGAACGAAAGATGAAGAGATGGATGCATAGACAGATGAATAGAAAGGAACGCAAAGAGATAGGAAGGACAGACAGATAAATCGATTGATAGATCGATAGACGGACGGACAGACAGACAGGCAGGCAGGCAGGCAGGCAGGGCAGGCAGGCAGGCAGGCCGGCAAGCAGGCGGCACAGACAGGCAGTACAGATGAATACATAGATAGGTAGATCGATTGATAGACAAACAATGAAAAACAGATAGATAGGAAGGATCGCTGATAGATAGACGGATGGATAAGTAAATACATGCTAGACTGAAAATAATCTTGATTTGTTTGGGTCAAAAGTAAGAAACTATGGCATCAGTTTTGATCAAATAACACCCCAATATATTTTTCCCAGGTTCTCGAACAGGTATTGGGTCTCTTTTTGAAACACATCATGTGTACCATTAAGCATCTGCGTATTTTGGGTGATCAATTTTTGTACCGTGAGTAACCAAAAGTGAATCGCATGATGTCCAGCAGGGTTCCCAGGATTTGATTCCGTGTTTTTGAGAGAAATCAGCAGGTGAATTTTGGGAAAAATGGGCTGCCCATGCCAGCAGAGGCTGGGTCAGCTGGATTCAGACAGCCCGCTGATGCGGTGCAGGTGGTGTTATCGGGAGATGATATTGAAGCGGATCAAGCTGAACGCTGGGGATTCTTGCCAACCATAGTGGGAAGATGTTGGCTTGGTCACATCGGCTGCTGAACAGCAATTTTGTCATTTTGTTTTTCGTGTCGAATTCTCTTCCTCCACATGGCAATGGAAAACCTGGGTTTATTCGTTCTTTTTGCGAAGCGTGTGGTTTCAAGTGATCGACAAAAATCCGACAGAAGGTTTGCAGCCAGGGCGTGGTTTACCACGCCCATAGAATCTCCTCAGGAAAAAAGGGGTAGTCCATCATTTGGATCCTAATCTGTCGCCATACTGACTTCTACTGTTTGATGTTTTCAAACAGTTTTTAGTTTCCCTAGTAATGACCAACAAATGGTTTGTTGACTCATATTTCTCATAGGGGTTGAAGCCACCAACCAGTATAGAACTTGCAGAAAAGAACTGCAATGTTTGATTGTGTGATAGCCAATGAAATGGGTTCGCCTATGCTGGTTGTTTCCATGAGCGACCATCAGGCTGGGTGCCCCCTGGTAGAGTTGCCCCAAGCTTTGGTGCTGGCAAACTGGGCTTACCACACCGGTGATATCCATGTTGAATCCCCTGAAGTTGGAATGGTTGATGGGTAATGGTTGCAGTTGATAATCATAAGAACCAGTACTAACCAAAAAATCCATTTTGGGTTAAAACTTAAAACATATGAACAAACACATTTTTTGCCATTGTCATTCATTTCTGTTGATTACCATCTCGGTTTGTACCATCGTTGTTTGCTTTTGGTTGGTGCCGTTCATATTACTAAATGATTGCTTATTGATTTTGCATGTTGCGATTGGTTGCAAAATGGTGGTTTCTCATAACAGGGGTGTCACCAGCTATCATCTAGTTTATTGACCATCTATATATATATATATATATATGTGCTTTTTTATTTGTTTATTTACTTGTTTATCTTTTATTTATTGTTTATTTAGATATATATATATATATAGATAGATAGATAGATATATATATATAGATTTATTTATATAAGATATATATTTATATACAAATAGTAGAAAACGAACTATAATTTTGGGGATCCCCCATGTTGAGAAACCAAAATATGGTTTGCTTATTGCTTGTTGGTTTCCTATTGGATGCCTGGCTGGTAGTTTTAAACATTCTTCAAGTTCCCTGGTATTAACAGATGGTTGGTTGGCTGGTAGGTATACTAATATTCTTTGGCTGGTGGTTTCAAAGATTTTCTACTTTGCCTCATAATCATTCACAAATATTTGGTTGACTAATATTTTTGACAGGGGTGGTTCAACCACCAACCAGTTTTTCACAGTGGTTGAAACCACCAACCAGATGTTTATTGCTTGCTTCTGACCATTTGATGAAGATCGCCCCGAGGCTTGCTGAATCGCTGCTTCCCGGATCAACAGCACTTGGAGGCTCCAGCGGCGATCGGCATAGCATCAACCACTCATCCGCCGGTCATCAACCAGTCATCAGCCGGCCGTCAACCAGTTGTCAACCATGCTTATCAACAAAAAATGACATCTTTCATCTTTGAGACTTTCGGTCAGGGTGCTCAGCAAGTGAAGTTGGACACACGTTCAGGGACAAATCCAAGATGTTTGCTTCCGGGAACTCGGGCATGGGTGAACGAACGGAAACACCTCAAAGGACTTAGCTGCTTCGCAGCCCTACTCTTGGTTAGCGTCCCTGCTCATATCTGTGACCTTCACCATTGCAATCTGGGGGCTCGTCCACCGTAGACGGTTAAACCTACCATGGACATATCTCACTTGAAACCCCAGCTGCACGTCCAAGTACTTGCATGAACAACATGTAGCGCATGGCAATCGTTCACCCACCTATGATCACATGGAAATATCCCAGTTCTAAGACACCTTAATCCACCTAAAAAATGGCTAGAACTCCCAGCTTTTCTAGGACCTATGGATATATCATGAGATATCTCAGTAATAAGCCACCTTGATCCACGTAAAAAAAAGGGGTACCTTTCTCAGGCGTTTACAACTCCCAGCTTTCTTAGGCATCATTTTTAGGGCTTCGATCTCCTACTTGGGTCATAACTCCCAGCTTTCTTAGAGCCTCCAAGTCCCATCCTTTCAGAATGGGCAAACCCCCATCATGCCGGACTCCACCACTTCTAGAGGTTGGACGAACTCCCACCTTACAGGGCTAAGAACTCCGCATCCTTAGGGGCAATCCACCAGGGCGGAGCTGTGCCGCAGGCGCACGTGGAGCGCCTGGTGTCGCGGCTCTGTCGCTGGCCCATTGAGGCCGTGCGCTGCGCCAAGGAGGCGATCCTGGCCGCGGAGCGGATGCCGCACGGGGAGGTGCCACCCGGGGCGGCCCCGCCGTGGGGAGCCATGGGGAGACACCAAGGAATGGCTAGAAATGAAGGATGAATGATTGATGACCTTGATTCAGCATGAACTTCAATGATTATGGCCAATTCTGATGGAGGAGTTGATGGCGAAGATGATTAAACTTATTGATGGCTATGGTTGAATTCATGAAGCATCATTAATGATTGATTAAGCTTCAAATGGATTCAGCTTTAATGAAGTGATGGCCATGATTGGACTGATAGACAATTGGTGGCTAATGATTCAGCTTCAACTGGTTATCATTGAACTTTTAAATCATTAGCAGTCGGATGCCGTGAGCCACGATTGACCAGTATCGGTTGGATGTGCGTGGTGAATCATCAGGACACCATTTTGACCATAAATTCACCATCAGTCAATACATGATTTTAATTCATCAATCAAGCATCAATTAGCATCAACCAACCATTTTTGACCATGAATTCACCATTCTACTATTGACAAGTAGTGACCATCAATGAACCACTATCAAACATTAATCAGCACATCATTTCAAGCCATCAATTTACCACTATCAACCATGAACCACCATCAATTTCACCCCTATAGACAAGCATGGGTTGGTTTAGAATCATAATTGCTTATGTTTGGCAGTAGCTAATCATCGTTCAGCACCGTCAACCACTGCTAACCTATCATTAAGAAAGCACCATGAACTACTGAACAGTTGAGCTGAACAACTAATGTAGATGACAAATAACCATCATTGACGGCGGTTAAATATTGTTAACCATGAAGGGCGATTGAGCACTTGGACTCTTGCTGTTGCTGTGATTGCTGTTGTTGCTGTTGCTGTTGTTGTTGTTGGTGGTGGTGGTGGTGGTGGTATTGGTGTTGGTGTTGGTGTTGGTGTTGGTGTTAGTGTTGGTGTTGGTGTTGGTGTTGGTGTTGGTGTTGTTGTTGGTGTTGTTGTTGTTGTTGTTGTTGTTGTTGTTGTTGATGTTGTTGTTGATGTTAATGGTTGTGGTCCCATTTGGAAGCAATTCCATTGCCGTGGCCCAAGGGTTCAATCAGGCAACAAGTCACGATGTGTTCGTGGGTTTCTCAAGTCATGGGGGACCCCCAGAAATGAATGTTTCTCAAAACAGGGAACCCAAAAAATGGTTTGGTTTCTTATTGTAAATAAATGCTTAAGAAGACGATGATTCAGGGGTACCCTATTTTGAGAAACCTCCAAATCATCCACAAATGGTTTGTTTTAGATACCAATGGGCGATGTTAGGGTTTCCCCTATTGCGACACACATGTGTCACAATAGGATTGGCATGTATCATTCTGAAGGGATGATTATCGGTTCCACCTGGGCCGTTCAAACGCTGTTTGAAGCATGCAAAAGCCAGCAATTCATGCGGAGATGTCGTAATTTTTACCCACAGCGTTGGTGCCTTTTTGGGAGCAGGTATATACACGACCATTGGTTTGGTTGAACAGGATATGAGTTCGTTTGTTCGCCATGGTCGAGGTCCAACGGAAATGGCGTACCCCCAACCAAACCATGCCGAGCCACAAAAGTGATGGGAATGATGGAGAAACCACGGTGTTACGGGCCTGTTTCCATGCCATGCCCAAAACGAGTGGTTTTAGCAGATGCCTTCGACTCTGTGACGTAAAGTCAAAGTCAGTCTCTGGGTGCACCAATCGACTGGAAAGTCCATTGGCCATTGCCAAAACGCTGTGAACGTACACCTCAAGGATATACCTGAACAGTGACACACCTAGCATATACCTGAATGCTAGTTTCACAGATTTTTACCAGAGACACACCTAGCACCTGAACGCATCATGGCTTCACAAGATCGACGTTCCATCAAAATTGATGACTTATACCAGCTGAACAAAGCACAAACCATCAGTGCTAGATTTAGGGGCGAGTCATTGTTGTCAGTCTTCAAACATCTAAGTTCAACCAAGTCATGTTTGACATTCTGCTGCAATATAATTTGCCCGGGCATAAAAAAGAACATTTGATGCGATTTCTGATTTTGTTTAGGGATTAGAACAGCGATTGCTGAGGCCTTGAAAGAAAACCTCATGCTCTTCTACAAGTCCCTTCGGGGTCCCGAAGCCCGAGCTCGTCTCCAAAAGTTCCTGGAGGAAGGTGGTCAGACCTTTGAAGGGGAGATGGTTTCTGGGCCAATGCTGCTGCGTCGTTTCAGAATGGCTAAGAATGGTTATATATAGGGTTATTATGTGGTGATTTTTCAATATAGGGGTACCCCCAAATCAGCCAATCGAAATAATTCTCACTATAAACCGACCACTTTTTGAGGTCCCCAATTTTAAGAACCCATAGAAGAAGTTCATTATGCGCGGTGAAGTTCGATCAGAAAACCGCCGGTGGTTACCCTTTAAACTAGCCTGGAAGTGCCAAAAACAGCATTTATAGCTGGTTTCCCAGGGTCTCCTAGGAAAAACGATGATTTTCCCTTGCCAGGTTTCGGACTACCAGAGGGTAGCAACCATTTTCGCCAGGCTTAATCTCTGCCCAACCGTTCGGCAAGGGGTTAGCGCTTAGGACTTGCAGCAGACCTTGAGCAAGCTGTGAGGATGAACTTCCGGTTGCTTCGAGCTTCGAGAACTGCTCGGATCAACTGGGCTTAAGCAACGGGTTGGTGGGTTGAACCATGGCTACGGATTAATCATAGGGGAATGAGAAGCAAAGATCATGGTTAAACAAATGCTGGTTGGTGGTTTGACTGACATGTTTTATTTGATGGTCAATTGATTGTTAATTGATGGTTTATTGATGGTCAATTGATGGTTAATTGATCACGATAAATCATTCATTGGCACGGTTGATGGTTAACAAGCGGGGATAGTGAGCAACAATTAACAAAGAAGCAAATGTTTAGTTCCAAACCTGCTTTTTAGAGCTGGTTGTTTTTTTTAATGGAGAAACCACGGGATTTCCTATGGTTAACTATGTTCGAACATGTGATTAACTAAACTATGGGGATAACCAGCAAGAACAGGTAGTTGGTAGATTTAAACATCTCTTATTTTTCCAGAGGGGTTGAAGCCGCCAATTGTTCTAGACATAGTGGTCAGGTTTCACATGAAGTTTTTTGGGATAAACCAAGTCAGTAAATCCCAAGAATTTGTAGATATCGGATATCCAACGGCAAATCCGAATCAGTCACCAAAAGGTTTGAACTGGTGTACCCCCCGACACACTGATTGTCCACCAGGAAAATGTTCCAACTTGGGCGACTGCACCTGCATTGGCAGCTTGGGCTAGCGGTAAGCCGTCAAAGTTGATTTGTGTTTGAGATCCAATCATGGATTTATCTCTGGCAGTCCCTAACATGGCTACGCTAAAAATCTATGACCAACTATAGATGGAGGATTTTCCACTTCCAGATAACTTTACCGGAGTGTACTCAACTACCAAATCGAATCAAATCAGGTGGGAACGGATGGCAATCTTTTTTCTTCGATTCATTCGCATGCCCACCGGTGCCCTGTTGGAGATTTCCCAACCTCAATGTTTGGTCCTTCATTTGACAGCCTGACTACCATACCTCGCATTATTGTAGAAATCTATTCATATTGACAGTATCCACACTGATCTACATTTTGACAGTGATTCTATCTGATAGTATACGCTGATGCTATAGAAGTTTCTGAAAATAGGGGACCCTCCTAATCATCCATTTATCAACCATTTATAGTAACAAACCAACCAGTTTCGGGGGGTTAGAAACCAACCATACGCATAAATGGCGGTATTCTCCGGTCCAACGGCCGTGCATGTGTCATCTCGGTTCATCCAAGGTTCGGCCACCTTCGTGGACCGTGCCAAACGCCGTGAAGAAAAAGGAGCGAAGTGCCGCGCAGATCGGGACCTGTTGGCCTCAACTTATCACAAACAGTTGGCCATGGTGACAAGCAAAATAGAAAAAGTTGCCAGCTGAGATTAGAAAACTGGTTGAGCAGTCTATAAACTCTCCAATATTTTTTTAGGAGCAATATCTTGCGGATGTTTTGAAACCCAGAGATTTGCAGGGTCCAAGCGCATAAGCTGAGCCCTAGACGAAGGGATCATAGGCATTGGTTTTGTCCACAGGTAGGTGTCTAAGTCCCATGTTTTTTTTCCAACAGAATGGTTCATCGCAGGCAAACAACGAAGGACCCGCCTCAGTTGTTCTTTACTTTCTATGCATGGTCATCTCACCACAGGGCTTGGATCACTTCCCAAAATATCTGCAGCCAGAAGCGCCACCACCCATCAGGCCGTCGCAGAACGTTATTGACCATTGGTATGGCAGATGGTATCCAGTTTCCTCCCCAATTCGGCATGTATCAACGCACATTGCCATGGGCGAAACTAAGATAGATGTGGAACACCCTAATTTCCCAAGGAAATTGGTTAATGGTAGAATCTCCATATCTATAGTAGTTGTTCAGAGGGCCATACGCGTACTAAACATGAACCAACAATTGGTAAAAGGCCTAGCGACCTGCTGTTCAGCACAGCACACCAGAAGCCAGCCGAAATCAGCTGGTTTTTTTTTGGTTCGGCCAAAAATGGATAACACTCATCACTCTGGTAGCTACTAACATAGCTGGAACGCATGAGGCCATAGCTAAACCAGCTGAAGAAATGGCTGCTTCCCAGAGGCTATGCAACGAGGTGTCCCTGGCTGTTGCCCCCTGGGTGACCATCGTCGATTCGCCGCTCAGGTCACGTTCTGCGCAGCTGTGATGACTTGCGCACAGAGCGAGCGTGCAAAAATGCTGGGGCAGTTGCGTTGCACACATGGCGGTGGGTCGTCCATCGATTCTTGGATTCGTAGGTTGGAGTGGTTGGATAGGTGGTACGTCCGATAATGCCGGACAACTTGGAGTGGTTGGATCGGTTGGATCGGTTGGTTCTATCATCCGTTGGATGGCCGTCCATGAGCACCCGCTGTTGGATAGTTGAAGCAGAAGCCCTATTTGTTGGACTGGTGCACCGGCGCGTCATCTGATTTTCCTCCTGTTGTTGCTGATGGTTGGCTGTGTCCCTCACTGTTGGATATACCGCAACCAACTGAGCCCTGCAGTCGAACAAACATCTGCACCAGGTGATGTATATATATATATAGATATACATATCCATGGTTTATATCCTGATTTGGGTGGGGGTTATCCATCCCACAATGTGTGGTTTAAGGTGAACGTAAAGTTGGCAAACATCAATGCGATAACACCTTGGAGTCCAACTACCAGTTTTGGCAGATGGAACCGGCTTGCTAGATAAAATCACTTAACCAACTTGTTTTATCAGGGTTGAGCATTGACTATAGGTTTGAGCCATTGAACTTATCGGATCTACTTGATTTATCAATTGCCAACCAGAATCAACTTGATAAAGCACAAGTAGATTCTTTGGTTTACAAACTGAACTATCTAGATCATATGGCTGTGGGTCAAAACCCTGTCGCCTTGGTTCCCCACTATTAACCATTGTTTTCCCTATAGCTTTGTTGGTGGAAATCCCCCATTGGTTTGTTGGTTACTATTGATTCATAGCCATATAGTTTCAACATAACTCAAGCATATAACTTCACCAGTCAAGGGCCAGCTCAACATTGCGCAGGAAAGTCCGGGAGGCGCAAGGTGCCACCATGCAGCGCATTTGTCAGCCCAGGCCCTTAGGCGCGGCGCAGCAATGACCATCCGAGGATGTTGGTGACGGTCATGGCTGATACTGATGGTTCATATCATGGTTATGGTGATTGACATTGATGGTTGATATAGTTTAACACTAATGGTTAACTATGATTGTTGACTATATATAGTAAATAATAAGGGGTGATAATTATTGATGGTTAATATGCTTATGGCTTCATAGTGGTCAAATACAGACGTAAATGACAATGGTCAACCTTGATGGTCCCTGGCACCATGAATAGCTGATACTAATGGTGAGTCTCCAAATAATGCTGGATGACTTCCAGCTGTTCATGATGGCAATACGCATTGCTCATTCATGGCAGATTCAGATCAATAAACCGCACCTTGATTTAACCAGCTCGACAGCTGGCGATTTACCATCAAACATGAGGGATTGCCTGGTGGTTACGAATATGTACCTCCCATGAGTGGTGGTTACCATGAAATCTGATGCTTTGCAACAAAGGTTCAGGGTTGGTTGTAAGTTGTAATGATCGCTAGCAATAGCGTCAATAATGATTCCTGATCATTGAAAACCACGGTTGCCCACAATGGTTTCTGAATATGGCAGGTCATTGATACAAATGTAGACAATGATCACTACTCGCTGCTGATAATAATGATCATGGTCAATTTGAATAGGATACACCGCGATGTGTTGCATGCGGAAACCAGTTCAATCAGTCTAGTAACGCGAGATCCACAGGACAGAAGCACTGCCGAGAAAACACACTCGAGTTGAGGTAAAATTTTGGATGATATGACATTATAAATTTTGGAAAAGGAGATCTGACATGATCTAACCATCTATTCTTGTTACCACTGTCAAACTTTTCTTATTGTATATTTGGATACATGTGGGATGATTATTCCCGTTGACCAATACTTTTCAGAAGCATTGAAGCCACAAGCCATGTGGTTGGATAAATCATAAATTTCTTCAGGGGGGCCGGAAAATCAGCCCCGACAAAACATAACAGATTTTGCTCTTATTGGGGAGGATCCAGTTGGGCACAGCAAGGCTTAATAAACCTTACTAAACCACTATAAAGCAGTTCTATGCCTTAATATTGGTTTATGGGGGTTGGTGTGTTTTGGCTCGCTTATTTAGGGCTAATATTAGCCCATTTAAGGGCGATATAAGAAACACACAATTTTGCGAAACCCAAAATCTCTTATTAAGGGATTTTGTAAGAAAAAAACGGCTGCAGTAGTGAAATTGAGGGGAATTAACCGATGTAAAGGAGGCTTGCTTAGTAAGGCTTATTAAGGGAGGTGCAAACTCTTGATTGATTTACAAAATCTCTTAATAAGCCTTATTAAGGATCACCTCACTGCAGAGATGCTCAACGCAGAAAATCATCGCATCGTGCATGGTAGCAATGTGGGTTTCACCACTGGATTCTATGGTTTGTTGGTTGCTTTCATTATTACACCTTAGTAAGCGAGGTCACCTTTCCACAACGAGTTCATAGCTTTTTTTGCTTGTGACAACTTGCCCACAGGCCAAATCTCTTAATAAGGAATGTTGGTTTACTCTGTTTTGCTGGTGCTGTTTTGCCGGGTTGGCTTAAGGAAATTATGAATAAATGTCGAGATCTAATCCTCTATTCAAAGTAGTAGATCTAACCATCTATTCCCATCTATCGCATACAAATAGTAGTTTTCATGAGAAATTGGAGATCAGTGTGCAATATGAGGATATCAAGTGTATGTTTCTGTTAGTGTTTATTGAAGTTGTTGATGATTTCAAAACAACTCCAGGGACGCACCGATCCCGGAGATGACCGAGGGCTCAGTTGGTAATTGATCATGATGGAACCAGTTGAACCCATCATTTCATCAATTTTTACGATGAATTCCCAAGATGATTCATGGATTTTAAAGGGTGTTATAGGGGCTTTATAGGGGTTGGTTGACTGAAGGAAACCATGCTTTTACAGGATCATCAACCTGAGGGATTTTAACCAGGCATACATCATTGCACCAATCCTGAAGGAAACTGTGGTTTTACAGGGTTGTACTGTATAGGGGTCGGTTGACTAATATTTTTAATGGGGACGGAAGCCACCAACCAGTTCTACAGCATTGTTGCAACAATCCTTCAGCATTGGTACTGGTTACCTTTTGTCAGATGTCCGGCTGTTTAATTAGGTGGTTGTTTAGATTTTCGGAAGCAGCTAGATTCGATGGCCGGGTTGCACTTACCCACAAACTTAGTTGTTTGTTGTGTTTTTTGGAATAGTTGGATTTACCATGGTGGTTTCTCAAAATTGGGAATCCCAAACAATCCCCAAATAGTCTGCTTTAGATGATCACTGAGTGATTTTCGGGGTACCCCAAGTTGAGAAACACTCGTACATCCACCAAAGCCATTAATTAAAGTTTCACCGGGGGAACGATAAGCCAACATGCTGGGTGTATGATGGGTGACCCCCAACCCTTGCCCAAGTTATGGGAAGCTGATGATCCTTTTGGGACCACGTTTGCCGTTTAGGGCTGGCAACCGCAAGTGTCGCGGTTGCGCCATGGCGGTTACTTGGTGATCTGTTGGTGCTGACAGGTACACCGTCCACATTTCTCTACGCACCCCTGGAGGATGGGGGGTCTCTGTCATCAGTTGCTGCTGCGATTAGTGTTGGGAAAGCTCCGGATCCGGATGATATAGATAAGTGGTTGGTGGTTTGAAACTTTTTTATTTTCCCTATCATCAATAAATGATTGGTCGGTTGACTAATAATTTTCATAGGGGTTGAAACCACCAACCAGATAAAATCAATGATTATATAGATGTACCGTAGAATGATGTTAAACGTATACATAGAGATTGGTGTATAGATATACGATGACATATAGTGACATATTAGTGACATGTATAATTACACATAACATTTTAATATATATATATATTTATTTATTTATACGTGACATGATCTATACAATATAATATGTAATATATATGCATATTATGTGTATACTATACAATCTATTATATTCATTATGAAAATTATACATATGTATAGACTATTGGTGCATACTTTGCGTATTCCATGATGCCATACATCCCAACTACGAAACACTGGGCCATGAGTTGATCCATCAAAGACAAACAACTTGTGGCATGTATTTTTGGCCTTCCAAAATCTCTCCCAGGTGCAGAACTTGGGCTTGTTGTAATAATGCATTCTTCAACAAAAAAATAGAACTATTGCTAGAGTAAAGATTGCAAAATTAGAACTGTTGTTGTTATAGCAAGTAATAGAACTATTGCTAGAATACATATTGAAATAGGGTATTACAAATATAATAGGTTGTTCTCCCTAAACAAATATCAACATAGAACTTGGGGTTGCTGCAAAATTGTTGTTGATATTTGGATAGGGGAACTACTTGCTCACAAACTGTGATGAACAAGATTGACTATGATAGTGTTTGTGATAATGTTGTAATAGTGAATTACTTGATTACATTTGCCATCACCATTGATTCTTGTCTATCATTGTTGCCATGAGTATTTCATGATGAGTATTAAGACTTGCGTTTATGATTGGCACAACGAACCGACCTGTCAAATATTTCCATCATCATCATCCTCCTCCTCCTCATCATCATCATCATCCTCCTCCTCCTCATCATCATCATCATCATCATCATCGTCATCATCATCATCATCATCCTCATCCTCATCCTCATCCTCATCCTCATCCTCATCCTCATCCTCATCCTCATCATCGACAATGGGATTCTCATGAACGTCGTAGCACAACATCGCAGTTGCATGGTGGAGTTTATGTTTGCGGCTTAGGGGTGCATACCCAGGGTGTAAGCACGTTGTTCTCAACACCCGAAATCGGAACAGTCCACTCCTACCGGCTAGGCATATGACTTGTATCCCAGTTGTAACCGCAGCTACACATCCAGTTGTAAGCACCTTCAACATTGCGACTGTAAAAACTTGCAACATCCAAGTGGACGCTTGGGTGTCAGGTCGTTGGTGGGTCCACGACATATCCTACGGAGAGCCACCGATTTGGCTATCCTATAGGATTACCAGCCAACAATTTGGGGTACCTTCCAATCTTTGCCAGTTTGTGCTACTAAATAGTTGTGGACATAGGCATGTGAGTACTGTTGCAGACGATGTCTCATGCCGGAGCAAAGGCTCGAAAAGTGGAAGGTGATACACATCGTGTTTAGTTGAAAAGATTGCCCCGGTTCACTGAAGAGACGCTATCCAGATAGGTTTACCCCGGCCTGCAAGCAAACAAGTACTCCGAAGCTACTCAAAAACCACTGACCCAAATGACTTCGTTAGGCTCACCTCCTTACAATGTGCAAAACATTTCATTCTAGAATTGTTTCCAAGGTAGGGGAAATTAATCATTTTTGTTGTTGGTGTAAATGTCTTGAAGTACAAAATACCTCAGGGGGTATACACATGTGTAAATACTATTTGAATCTATCTGATAGTATTGTATATTGTTTTATATTGCTTGAACATTTATGTACACATATCATTTATGCTGATATGCAGATATACATGCAATCATTTGGTTGCAAACCTACTTGTACTTCTAGTGGGGAACACTCCAGAGATTATTCGTGTGCTTGTTGATGGCCTAGTGCTTCTGAATGATAGTTGTAGGGTCTTATCAAGCTACTTGGTACCCTACTGGTAAAGTGCACTATCATCAGCTAATGTCTGAATCCGACCTACATCAACTACCCACACGAGTTCTATCTCTTTCCCACGTGGTGAAGCCCCACAAATCTTGATTATTGAAGTTGTCCTTGTTGTATCCCCATTCATGTTGAATCTTGCTAGTTGTTGTATCCCTGTTATCAATGGTTTCATGCGCTACTCATCATGCTTGTTCGCAGTTGGGGATCCCCAGATGGTTTATCAGTATCCACCACTATTAATCAACAAGTGGTGGTTAATCAAAATAGCGGACCCCCCCAAGTCATCCAATATTAATCATTTATAGTAATGAACCATCCATGTTGGGGGTACCCCTATTTTTAGAAACCAGCAAGTATGAATCAGCTGCTATTCACCGCTATAAACCACTAAGAACCACTATCATCGGTCAAATAGCCATCATCAACCACCATTATCAGATGAATTGTGCCCCAAATGATTTGTGAGCACCAACCATTGTATTTATCACCATGAACCAATATCACCCTCCACTAGCCACTACATGAATCATTACTAAACACTATTGAACGTTGTTAACAACTACTAATCATCATTTTTGTTCACCGTAAAGTAACCCGTGCTGGATTCTCAAGTTTCCGAATCATTTCATTCCAGGAATCTTTAGACAACATTATCAACTACCATTCTCCATTGTATTTTTCGCAGGTAAACTAACCCAGCCTTTCCATTAACTAGCAAGAAACTAAATATTGACTTTACATGACTTTGAAATTCAGTATGAAAACGAACTATTCATTGCTACTTACCATTTTATTAAGCACCATTCACGACATCCTATTCCTATCCTTCACCACTGAACTAGCAAACACTATGAACCACTACTAACTAACCCAGCCGTACCATTAAACTATGAACCATCGACACAACTGTTCACCATGTTTTTTTTTAAACGTAAATGAAAACACTACACAGAACCGCTAGATAGAAGCACTGTATAAAATCACTATTTAACCACTATGAAACCACTACACGAAGCCACTATAAAACCACTATTGAAGCCCTATTCATCACCACTAATCACCACTATGAACTCCATTTAGCATTTCTTAGCTACTGTAACCACTGTTAACCATCTATTATCAACCATACTTATTAACACTTCCAACCAACTATTGCTAGCCATGTTGCTCGCTAACTATCAATCATACTAATTAACCATGATGAACCATCTATTACATTCCATTACTATCCAAAGTCATGAACCTTAATTTACCATAATCATTAACCATAATCATTAACCATAATCATTAACCATAATCATTACCCATAATCATTACCCATAATCATTAACCATAATCATTAACCATAATCATTA